>QFET01005391.1:0-10516 GCA_003316355.1 Tuber calosporum | reverse complement strand
GGTGGATATGAGGGACAAGGAGGGGAGGGAGATGGTGCAGGTGGATGGGGGTAGGACGGGTTGGGTGAATGGGAGGAGTTAAGAGAGTAGGAGGAGGATTAGGGATGCGGCGAGGTTGAGGATGAGGAGAGTGAGGGAGAGGCAGAGGATTCTGGGGGCCAGTTTGAATGCTGGTGAAGGGAGTGGGGTCCCCGGAGCTGGTAGGAGAACTGGTGCTGTAGGAGGTGCTCTGGTAGGGGAGGGTTAGGTTGTTGGAGGTGTGGGTTTATTTAAATTTGTTTTCACAACAAGGTCCGGTCCAGAGACCGCAGGCTTGCCCTTGCACGGGCAGACACTACTCGTAGATTATAGTATAGAAAGCCCGAAATGGAAAAAGTTTATAAAAAAAAAAAAAAAAAAAAAGTCTGTCGAACATCCTCTGGTTTAGGGTGCTAATGGTAACGTACGGTATATTACCATTCAATACGATACAATACGATATGGTACCATACGGTAAACTTACCAGACACCGTTAGCCGAGCGTCATAGGAAACACTTGTGGGAAGCACTTTTAGTTTGTAAGTCCAGATCAGAGTTCAAATTTGAGCAAGAAGTACAATAAATGGAAAAGAACATGAAGTTGAGTCAATTTAATTGTCAGCATACCTTAAGTTCATGGTTTTGACAGGCAAGAAAGGCTTGTATAATTTCATCGTTTGGTGATCGAGGCATTGAGAGTTTGCCGAGCATAGATGGATAACTCAACCGACTGCTCACTGATGAACTTGGTTTTAAGCCTATGTGGAACATTTACAAAGAAAGTAGTTCCCAAAGGCCTCATTCTGAGGCGTTGGTTACTTCAACTTGACGTAAATACCAAAGATAGAAGACTGGAATACCAAACATCAGGCCTTAAAGGCAGAAATGCCGTTTTCCAGTATGTTATCTGCTTAGTGTAATTTACTGTAACATACCGTATGGTATCGGTCATGTACCATACGGTAACGTGCCGTATTATTCGAACACTACTCTGGTTGGCTCCATGCCATTCAGAGAACAACATTCTGCTCCAGCTACTCTGCCAAGAGTTCGACAGACTTTTTTTTTTTTTGCGCACACCTTAGTATATCAATTTGCTAGGTTAGCTTTATAAGTGAACCTATCCCTTTGATAGGTGATACACGAATTAAGCAGGGTGATCGATTGAAAAGAAGAGAAAGGTGGAAAGGAAATCATTGTTTATTCTATTCCCCTAACGCCTTATTCTATCCGCCAATTTGTGGGAAAAAAATAAAAAAAGTCTATCGGGGCTGTTGCCGACCAACCAACCAACCCCGAAGCAAAGGAAAGAGCGGCACCTATATCATACTAATCAGTCATAAATCTTTTCAAATGAATGGACTCCACTGTGGTTACCTACGCAAAACCCTACTTCTTCGCAGCCTGATAATAGTCAAATCCACCTTTAAGGATAAACCCAACAAGACTGGTGATGACACCGTAGAATATGCGGTCAATCTTTCTATCCGTTTTATCAAATTTCTTTTCTGTCTTGTTGCCAAGGTCTTTGATATCGGCCCTCATCTCGCTCAGTCCAGTTTGAATGTAGTCGAGCTTGAGTTTGATGTTGGAAACCTCCTAAAAAGTTTTAGCACAATATCCCGTATCAGAATTCTAGTTTCCAAGCAGACCTTATCTAGTTGTGAAAAGTCTTTCCAAGTGACGTGTGGATGAGACTCCGAGGCTGCATGCTCACTACTGCTATCATGGTGGTGACCGTCATCATGGTGGCTGTTGCCGTCGGTGTTGCGTCTCTGAGATACCCCGTTAGCATGCAGTTTGTATGCTACCGAAACTCCGAGCTTACCGGAGTAGTACTGATCGGCCTATGTGGATGGTAAGAGGGAATGGTCAAAACCTTGAACGCTTGTTTGTTGATAATAAGCTTGAACATGATTCTCGGCTACACTTTCTCGTCAATTTGGTGAAAGTCAGTCCCCAATGCCCTAGCCAGCGAGAGAGATAGGGTGACATTAAACAAACTCACCTTGTTGTTGTGCAATATTTGTCCTGCGTGCTGTCGGCTCTGTGATGTGCTTCTCAGATGGCGGGTTGAAAAAGCTTTGCTACTTCTTGGGTGGGCCCAAAATACTTGCCTACCAATAATCTTGTCGGGAGGTACGTCACTTCAGCAGATGTCGGGAGCTGGGGTACGCACAGGGTGTACATTTGAGTATGATGCCAAGAAATCCCCTATCTACTCGAGTACCCGACTCGAGGCGACACCTCCATTGCCGGGTAAACCTTTTCAATACCATGCATTCTTGTGCATACCTTTCGGATACCATCCTTGGCCGAGACATACCATCCAAAAGGTTTCACACCCCCTCGAATGGCAGGCAGGTTCCTGTCTATTGACCCAAATTGATGAAGTGCGAGTAGAGAGGAAGCGCGAGAGACAGGAAGCGGGATTGGCGGTTGAAAGGAGACGTTCTGCCCGCTTGTTCTTTTCATTATCGATCATCATTGCTCTCTGTCTCTGTTTTTTCTGATATTTTGTCTCTGTCACTGTTCCCCGCAGCCAATGGGTCTCATTGTTCTTTCTTCTGAATAGTTTTTCTATTGCTCTCTTTTTATATCTACTAAGTTATACATGATCAGTCGCCACTCGTGTCTATCCGAACTCTGAATCCGTTGTACATGAAGCTTGTTGCTAAAAAGTATGCCACCTCTAACAGCACCAGAGGCCCCACCTTGGGAGTGCTTGGCATGTATGTTTTCCTTTATATATATATCTGGGTACCTTCCCATGTTTTCTCCGGATCAAGCAACAACCAACACATCTTTCTTTCTCACGTCGTCTGTCCTCTACACTTCCCCCATCCAACAGATAGAGGTTGATGAAGCAAGCATTCCAGGGTTTGCTATGCGAACGAACAACGAACGGGCGGTGAACTGCGAGCAAGGCGAACGAATTATCAAGCGGTGAACGGCGGAAACAAAGCACCCGTGAACGAGCTAACGATCGAGCGAACGAATGAATGGCGGAAAAGGTGGACGATAAACACGAACTGCGAAGACGAACGGCGAAGACGAACGAACCGCGGGGATGAACCCTTTATGCTAGCGGGCCAACGAGCGAACGAATGAATGGACAGACTACATGCATGCCGAGTAGCATCCACGGTTTCCAACGCTCTCTCTACGCATCCCAATCGTTTCTTCGAACATCTCCCGTGTCGCCTTCCTCGCAATTGCCTTCCCCTGAAGCCCCCTTTCCTTGTTCTTCTCCTTGTGCGCCCTAACCATTTCGAGACTCCTCTCCCTAGCATCCGGCGTCCTGTGAAGCCTTGCAGCCTGCTTCGCCTTCGCCTTCGGAATGGTGGTCGTCTTATCCTTGACAATATCCCTCGCCCCATCACCATGGGGGTCCTTGATGGCGACAACCTTTGACATAGTCTTCCTTCTACCGCTGCCAATCTTTATGTTTCGGCTGGTGCGAGCTCTTACTCCAAGCGCCCAGAGATCGACCCGTTTGTTAACCCTTTGGTGGATTTGATCAGTGGTATTTAGTATTTCTGGCAGAGATCTTGGTATCCATCATGCATAATTACTTGATTTGCCAATTTGGGCAATTTCTTCGCTCTTCTCACTTTTTTCTGCTCAGACAAAATCTTGACTACTTTCCATCCACCGTCAACGTTCCCCTTGAACTTAATAAAATCTGTTCATAGTTTCCTTCTTACTAACTTCCTAACTCCTATGGTCTTATTTTCTTTGCTAGAGTAACCTTTAGGGTAGGATTTTCACAAGTATTTACCTTAAGCCGTCGTTTTCAATACTCTTGCCATTTATTCAAGGCAAACAACTAACTGAGAAGGGTTACTTTATGAAAAATCCAGACTCACCTTAATACGAGCTCCTACCGTAAAATTAGTCATGACCAGGATATGACATATAGGTTTCGTGGTGTACTTGTAGTTGGTTAGTACACCGGATGAACATTGGAAAAATTGAGAAAACCTATTCTATACCCTCCCTATAGAATACCAGCAACGTTTTTTTTTTATGCTAGCAAAAAAACACAAGGTTTCACTCACTATTAAGAAAATAATATTTCAGGTTCTAAGCAAGCAAACACTCTCAAAAAAATTATCAAAAATTCTAAATATTTCTTCAAAATATACTAGAAAGGCTGCTAAGTTTTGGGAATTTTGTTTGACACAAAAGGGCAACTTTGCAGATGTCCTGTGTCGCTCAAGAATTACCCTTTTAGACGAATGCTAGGGTAGGCATACTGCCAAGGTGTGTTGAGACTATGCTTATTACTCGTACCTGGTTTGGCGCCATGGTTAATCAGGGAGAGAAACCTTGCGCTTTTGCTGGGATAAAAGAAATTGCTGGTATTCTGTAGGGAGGGCCCGAGATTGGCTGGTAGACCCGTGAGGGCTCAGCAAGGCGGCACCCTCAGCGAGGCTTGGTGAGGCTTGGTGGAAACAACAGGCTGCATTATAAGTGGAACTCACCACGATTGATAAGGAGTACCTGAACATCCTTCTCTTTCTTTCGACCAACAACAGTTACTCTACATAGGCATCTGCCACCATTGGGATAGGAGTTCTATCAACTCCTACCCCATCAAAATATTCACAGTATCCACTGTTCTCCACTATTTGGTCCCCTTCCTCTGGATTCATATTTCCCACCAATTCTACTATGTGTTTTTCAAGTCTGTATACCCTTCGCTTTGCCTCTAAAGTTTGCACAACAAAACAACCCTCCTCTGGCCAGAGTTCTGCTCCTGTCTTCTGCCTTTTAAGTAACTTTCCTTCCTCTTTAATTCTCTCTGCTGCTATCCTTTTTCATGTGCACTATGCTAACTATTCCTTCCTAGTTGACACAAGTTTACTGACATTCTCGTACTAGTGCTTGGCTGTTTGACGTGCCTTAGTTTTTTGTGTATCACAAAACCTATCTATAACCCCTCAGTCTATCAATGCTTTCCAGTGAGTTAGTATTCCACTTCGATTGGTTGGCTTTGTGGCTTTTATCTGATCTAATATCACGATTGTGACTAAACGCGAAGGATTTTATATGATTTATAGGTATGAGTCATAGGAGTTTGAGGGATTTTACACTATCACTCCTTAGTAGTCATAGGGTTTCACATGGTGCAAATAGTACAGGGTAGCCCATTTGGTACTGTTGAATTGTCTGGACTATGCTTGTATCGAGAAAATTCGAGGACTGTCAGGAACATTTGGTAAAAGGTAAGATAAAGAAAAATGGTTCTCGAAGTCTTAATAACTAGTAAACTGGTTATATTGTTAAGGTCACTTCTCCGTTGCTTGATGATCCCTTTTGTAACCTACTCCCAAGTATCTTGAGAATCCCAAAGGGACTTTGAAAATACTATTAGGATAGGGGGAGAAGCGTCGATAGATAGGTCTTCAATAGACAAGGTGCAAGGTATGGAACTAATAGAGTGACTGTTCAACTTGTAGTATTAAAGATGATAGTCCTGTAAGGCTTATGAGACCGAATCCTTGAGGGATTGCAGGCTCTTCAAATACCAAAGATTGTAGCTAGGAAAACTTAACAAAAGCTCAAACATCCAGTCCAACAAACATGCTAACAGAGGCAGCATACTAAGGTAACCATATTCCGAAAACAGAGGGTTAAAAGCGACAGGATGGAGCTAACAAAACAAGTAATGGAATCCAAAGAGAAAGGAACAAGAGATCGCTAATACTATACAAATCCAAGGGGTATATCCAGAGGGTAGCGATACCCAAATAGGTAGAAGCAAGGAGGGGTAGTCATAAGCGAAACAAGGAAAGAATAACTAGTTAGGAAGTCATAACCAAGTAGGAAGGAACAAGCAAACAGTAGTGCTTATTAGGTATAAACTCAAATAAGTAATAAACAACATCAAGTCAGTTGTAGTAGTAGAAACATAGTAGGATTCCATTACATTCCCCTTAAAAGAAATAAAATAAACTAAATAAAAAGGAATATCCTAAAGGGCTTAATGAGCAACCCACCTTTGGAGCATTCCACTCAATTTCAAAATATATAAACTTATCAGTAAACATATATCCATCACTGGTGTCAGGACCTTACAGCTTCATTATCCCCATAGTTCCGAGGATAATACCAGGAAGCAGTTAGCTTTCCATCCCAGATTCGTCCAAAGGGGAGAGTGTTGTGCTGGTATCGGATTCTGAGTAGTCTGAGTGTTGAATAGGTTATCAAAATCCGTCATGGTCAAGCTTTGGTGACAGGGGGGCATAATCCGGTTTCTGGAGTGTCCAGGCAGAGAAAGTCTCGCCATGGACCAAAGCAGTCTGAAAGATATAGATTCATTGTAGGTATCGAACCAGTAGGATCTGATGAGGGTGCTGGGGCCTTCTACGTTATAGAGGGGTTGCCATGTTGCTTCGATTTCGGCATAGCCTTTCCAGTGGATCAAGAACTGTCTCTTTTGCAATAGATTCGGTCTTGGAGTATCTTTTCAATTTCCTATTGCTCTTGTCCACTAGCATCGATGGTGACAGCCTCTTTGAATATGGGTTCAGGTGTTCCAGGGGAGGCGAAGGGGTTTGGTCTTAGGTAAATGCGAAAATTGCTGCGATGGATCCATGGGTAGATTCTTGCCATCACTGGGGAAAGTATAAGTATGTAGTTGTTGTGTCTATTATGTCCTTCGCTCATTGAGAAGGTTCCTAATCATGGTCCAACTAGCATGTAGTTTCGTCCAACCTTATGGGCATAGGGTGCTGATTTGAGGATAACTTCAGTTTCGTTGGGGATGATATAGGGTTCATCCTTTCTTCTGTTTTCGCTGGAGGTAGTTTGGCGTGCTCTAGCCTTCTTGAGGTTATCTCTGGCGAGTTGCTGGTTCTTCATGATCTGGGAAGCAATCTCGTCTGCTACAGGTACTGAAGTAGGGAGAGTTCTAACACTCAGGAGGAGGATTGGTAGTTTGCCAAAGGTGATTTTGAACGGCGAGAGTTCTGTGCTATCGCTAAGAGCTGCATTGATAGCAGTCTGGACATGAGGCAGGTGGCATACCCACATGGTTCCTTTAGGGTTAATATAGTTCCTAAGTCATGAGCGAACAGTTCTGATTCTGTGCTCAGTCTGTCCATTGGTCTGATGATGGTAAGCTGTAGCCATGTTGAGATCAACATTGAGATTCGCCATAAGCTGTGTCCAAAAGCGTGATGTAAACTTGGGATCTCTATCAGAGACTAGGGAGGTAGGGAAACCATGAATGGAGAAAACTAGCTCAATGAGTGTGTGTGCTGTTTCGACAGCAGTGATGTTCAGGGAGACTGGGATGAGGTAGGTAAAGCCACTGAATCGATTCAAGACAACCATGATGAGTTCGAGTTTGGAATCGCTAGAGAAGGGTCCTGCATAATCAATTGCACGAGACGAGAATGAGTGTCTGAGGACAGGGAGTGGGGTGACTGATCCTTCAGAGACACTGGTAGGTTGCTTATTGAGCTGACATAGGTGGCATCTGCCTACATAGTCTTTAAAATCGTTCCTCATGGAGAGCCAGTAGAAGTGTCTTGAAGCATATTCAAAACATTTCTGCCAACCCATATGTGCAATTTATTCATGAATAATGCACACAATTGTCTTTCTAATGTTAACACCTTGATAGCATCATTCATTGGGGACATAAGGACAGTCTCTACTGTTATCCTTCCCCTTTCTGACGAGAACTCCATCATATAAGAGCCATTCAGGGTGATTGATAGCCTTGGTGACTACATCATGGAGATGATCATTCTGGGTAGCATTTCGAATGCTGGTGTACTACTTTCCTTTTATGTAGTTGGTAAGCTGAAAAGCGCGAAGGTCAAGCTATGAGGAGGGCTGATCAAAGAAGCAGTCCTCATAATCAACAGGTGCTTCTGGGGTAGGTAGGTCCCATCCTTTATTGATGTCCAGTATTTTTCTTTCGTTTCCCTTATTAATAACAGTATGAAAGACGGGGTAGACATAATCATCGTGGAGGGGGGGGGGAACAGCACATCGGTATTGTGCTCTGCGCTTGGGGTGATGAGGGGAGACAAAGTTGGAGGAAGAGTAGAGAGGCAAGGGTCCTGGGATCTCGCGAGATCCTGAGGGATAGTATCCTGTATTCTTTCCACTTATGTGTATTTGGCCTTCGTCCCAGACACAGACTGTCCAGTGCATGGCTCTGTGTCTATTAGATTCAAGAAATCGTTCCAGTTCATTTACTGCGGGTCAAGGAGGGACTGGTGCGGGCTGAGGGTCAGGTTCAGTAGGTGTGCTGCTGGGGGCGCTATTTCCGGAGGTGGAGATAGCAAGGGATTCCAATTGGGTAATAGAGTCATGGATTCGTTTAAAGCAGTTGGTGATAGCATCTGGATGCAGTGGTTGGTACATATCTCCAGCAGGATTGTTAATTCTTGCCGCAAGGTCAGACAGTTGAGCTTTAGCTCGCTCAATAAGTACTTGTAACGGAATCCTACTATGTTTCTCCTATTACTACTGACTTGATGTTGGTTATTGCTTATTTGAGTTTATACCTGATAAGCCCTACTATTTGGTTGTCCCTTCCTACTTGGTTATGACTTCCTAACTGGTTATTCCTTTCTTGTTTCGCTTATCACTACCCCTCCTTGCTTCTACCCATTTGGGTATCGCTATCCACCTCCTATACCTACTGGATTTGTATAGTATTAGCGATCTCTTGTTCCTTCCTGTTTGGATTCCATTACTTGTTTTGTTAGCTCCATCCTGTCGCTTTTAACCCTCTGTTTTCGGAATATGGTTACCTTATTATGCTTCCTCTGTTAGCATGTTTGTTGGACTGGATGTTTGCGCTTTTGTTTAGTTTTCCTGGCTACAATCTTTTGTATTTAAAGAGCCTGCAATTCCTTAAGGATTCGGACTCTCAAGCCTCACAGGACTATCATCTTTAATACTACAAGTTGAATGGTCACTCTATCAGTTCCATTCCATTTACCTTGTTTATTGAAGACCTATCCATCGACGCTTCTCCCCCTATCCTAATAGTATCTTCAGAGTCCCTTTGGGATTCTCGAGATACTTGGGAGTAGGTTACAGTACTGTGGCAGGGGATGTCTCTTGAGGGTTGCTGAGATGGGAGGAGGTCCTGACTATTTCACAACCTTGAATGATATTGGTTGCAAGCTGGAGGGTATCTGCTGCTTTGTCCATCACTTGTTCAACAGTATCTCGATGCTGGCTCGTTTCTTGGAAGCTGGATGGGTTTGAGCTGGTGCCATGCTGTGAATATCACATCGAGTGGTGTTCTGTGGTAAGAATGCGAGTGGGTACTGGACGGGTAAGTGCAGAGGAGGGGTCTTGGGTATGGGCAATGCTGAGGAAGTGTCTGGATACACTGTTCATGGCGGAGGAGGGGGTCTTTATAGGTTTCTTCTCTGTAGGGTCATCGAGTACTTGGTCTTCTTGAGCTGGGGTGTCTTCATAGATCCTTGATAGTGCATCTTTAAGGACATGGTCTTTGCCAGGTCTGTGTATGATATCGAAATTATAAGATTGCAGCAACATGCGTAATCTGGTTTAGTAGTAAGGTAGGTCAGTCTGCTTCAGTAAGAAGGATAGTGCCTTGTTGTCAGACACAATAGTGAACTTGGTGCCATATAGAATCGGATGGAATGCCTGAATGGCATTCACAATCACCAAAAGTTCCAATTCATGGACAGGGTAGTGTAGCTGACTTGTTGCAAACTTTCTGCTGTGGAATGCAGCAGGGTATGCTTTATCAAGGGAGGGTCCTTGTCCAACCCATGCTCCTGATCCAACTTTAAAAGCATCAGTAATGCGGTATATTGGATCAGCTGATATCTCATATGAGATCGGGCGGAGCGGAATTGTATTCTTGGCCAGGCACTTAACCTGTTTGAAGGCCTCATCATGCTGGGGTCGCTATTCAAACACTTCTTGGGAAATTAGGTCCCAGAGGGGGGCAGTAGTGGATGCATGGTATGGGAGGAATTGTGCATGATATATCACAACTCTAATAATGGTCTGAACTGCTTTTTTCGAGTTTGCTGTGGGCTAGTCTTATACGGATCAAATTTTTTAAGAGTTTGCATGAATTCCTCTCTCATCTATAACATGTCCTAGGATAGATAGCTTGGTAGCGAAGAATTTGCCTTAAGCTGGCGATGCTTTGATATGGTGCTGCTTCGGTCTTCCTAAGACTGATCCGATATGAGAAATATGGTCCTCCATAGTTTTTGAGTAGATGGTAATGTCATCCATATATGCCCAAACGAATTTTCCAATAAATCCATCTAGGACAAACTCTATAACTCATATAGCTGTAGCAGGGGCGTTGGCATCTCCTTGCAGCATTACCCTGCATGCAAAGGATCCAATAGGTGTCTTGATGGTGTTGTATTTCTCAACGCTAGGAAGAACTCGAATTTGGAAGTACCAATTTGCTAAGGGGCTGTTTGGCAGACCGTGATTTGAAATAACAGAAATTTGAAAACGTGTTTTG
>QFET01005389.1:0-12888 GCA_003316355.1 Tuber calosporum | reverse complement strand
GGGGGGGGGAAGTATCATATCATATCATACGTGGGAAACCTGGGTGGTTTGTTTTTAAGTGGCTGAAGGGCGTGATAGCTAGGGGTGCGGGTTGTGATTCGGGGGAGGAGATGGAGGGCTCTGGGGAGGAGTAGTGGTGACAACCTTAGGATCCATCTTCCTACAGGGTACCCGTATTACAGCTAGTGAGGGTAGACCCAGGGAATAATTCAGCAGATATTCGAATAAAGAGATTACTAAAGGAGCCATTTGAGAAGTTACTAGTAAAATCAGGAATGGAAATATTGGGGAAGTGTTGGAAATGCCGGTACGTTATCTCATTCTATAAATCATCCATGTGTATAAGTCATGTAACACACATCTACGAGAGGTTGCACCTAGAGAGGTTTCATGTAGTGTGGCATATGGGTATATATAGCCAAGGTTGTTTCCTTCTGTGTCCATATACGGTAGTTTGGTAGCACCTCTATGGAAATTCATCTCCAAGTTTAAACTATTTTGCGTTCAACTCTCAGTGCCGCCTTATTGTCCCACTAATCTAGGCACTAGAATTTTAGTTCGAGCCACGAAATCAAACGAAATCAAACGAAGGGATAGCATTCTGTAAAAGGAGAAAAGAAAAGAAAAGATAAAAAAAAAGGCCTCCCTCTCTCTGCCTTCCATGTTTTCCCACCATATGTAATCTACCACCGTGGTGCCCAGAATGCCGAATTTGTGAAACAATTTCCATCTTTCGCATTCTCTCTAAAATCAAAAAAGAAAAAACGAAAGAAAAAAATACATTAATTCTAGAGATTGGCATGCCGATAGAGACATCGCTTGATATTCCGCTCCCTCACCCCTCTTCATGTTCCACAGGCTTTCAAACAGCAACAGGCGATTCTAATCCAGCCAAACAAATTCCCTTGCGCCAAAAATAGCGCCTAGAAAAAAATTGAATCAAGATGACAGTTGGACCGTAAAGTGGAGAAAGGGGAGAAACAAAAAATGAGACTACAGGTTCAATTGCTGGAGCGCCTTCATAGCCGCATCAACTGCTTCGTCGACCTTGTCGACTTTGTTACCAATGCCTTGGCTGGTGGCACCTTTCCCACCAGCCTTCCCGCCAACAATTTGACTAATTGAATCAGCCAAGTCTTTGGCGCTGAGTTGCCTCCCGACATCCTGGGAAGCATCAGGTTAGCGCAACATCGCACGTATCACAGGACAAACAGTACCTCGGCGACATAACAGCCATGAACGACCTTCCCTTCGGCACCGTCGTCAGCAGCAAAGAGGTAAATCGTCTTATCCTTGGCCTTGGTCTGAACGTGCTTGATAGCATCGCTAAGAGCTTTGGAGTTTGCAGATATTGGGAGTTTGGAAACCAAATACGGCAAGTCCGGGTTCTGTTTGAAGTACTCGGTGACCGTCTCGATAGCCTTCTTGAGCTCTGCCTTCTGTTTGGCCTTTTGATCGTCAAGCAATTTTTTATGGATTTGGCCGAACTTGTCTTTTAGCTGAACCTTCTTAACAGCAGAAATAACAAGACCGTTGAGGTCGGCTTGGACTGATTTGATTTCAGCTTCCTTGCGCGGGCCTGCAGGAAGCTTGCTTAAAGCATCGATCCGCTTTTCAAATTCGGAAGCTATTCTCTGGACCTCATGAGCATCTTCGCCGGTGACTGCGACAATACGCCTGATCCCCTTCGCAATTCCATTCTCTTCGAGGATGATCAGATCTTTTATATCTCCAGTTTTCTGAACATGAGTTCCACCGCAGAACTCGATACTAACTTTCCTCCACTCTTTATTCTTGACATCCCTTGTCAACTCCTCGATAGGAACGCCAACGGAGACAACACGGACGGGATCCGGATAGGTTTCGCCAAATACCGCACGAACCCCTTCAATTTCCCTTGCGACTGACAACGGCACGTCTTCAGAATAAACTTCCAGATTTTGCCGAATATAATCAGTAGAGATCTTCTCAATCTTCTCCAACTCTGCGTCAGTCACCCCGGATTTGTGGGAAAAGTCAAAGCGGAGTTTCTCTGCTGCAACCAGGGATCCCTTCTGCTCAACCCCGTCTCCAAGAACTTCTCTAAGAGCATAATTGAGCACATGAGTTCCAGTATGGTTGTTGCGGATAGGCCATCTACGAAGCTAAACTCAAAATCACCAACCGAAAAGCCACGCCGGACGCTTCTGGGGCTTACCTCATCGTATTCACATATAACGTCATCTCCTACAGAGAGGGTGCCGTATTTCATGTATCCAGTGTGCAGGACATATCCGCCATATACCTGCACATTTTGAACATCCAGTTCGGCCTTGCCGTCTATGAGTATCTTTCCGGTGTCATATTCCTGACCCCCTTGCTCGGCATAGAAATTTGTCTTGTCGAGAATAATGCCAATTTGAGCGTCTGGGGAGGTGTCCTTTGTACTAGAGTGAAAAGACTTATCGCAGTAAATAGCCATTATATGGCTGGTAATATTCCCCCTTCCTGGACCACTGTTAACCTGATAGCACTGGGGATGGCAGCCATTGTATCGACCCCGTGGATCTCACCAAATTTGTAGACATCATCCGTCTTGGGTACCGCCGCCATTTGTTCCAGTTTTCCAAGGTCATGTACGTCGAGCTTCAACAATTCAACATTTCCGGAACTCTTCCTAGCCTTACTGGCTTCCTTACTTTCAGCCTTCGCTCTTTCGAATTCCTCCTCGTTGATTTCAAGACCATTCTCCTCAGCCATAATTCTGGTGAGGTCGACTGGGAATCCAAAGGTATCATAGAGACGCCAGACGTCAGTACCACTGAGAACCTTTGAATCCTGCTCTATGACTTTTTTCGAGAAAACCTCAAACATCTTCTCTCCCCTATCTAGGGTCCGAGAAAATGACTCTTCCTCCTCGTTTAAAATTTCCTTAACGTCACTCTCCTTCCTTTTTATTTCGGGAAAGACGTCACCCTGTTTAGGGAAGAGGTTAGATACCAGGCTGCCTCACTCTCATATTAGAACGTACCAGTTGAAGGACCAAAGTCGGAACAATTTTCGAGAAAAACCCGCCAATTGGCACCTGAAAATAGCGGCGAGCATATCTTGCCCCCCGACGCAGAACTCGTCTTACCACATAGCCACGGCCTTCATTATTTGGCACACCGCCGTCAGCGATAGCGAAAGTTAGTGTCCTAACGTGATCTGCTATGACACGATACGCAGTGTCGATTCCGTCTACATCTTTAGCACCAAACTTCCCCCCATAAGGTCGTGCTTTTGTGACCTCCTGAATTTTCAGGAAAAGAGGCGAGAAAACGTCTGTATCGTAGTTGGAAGACTTGTTCTGTAGCACGGATACCAAGCGCTCAAACCCCATCCCAGTGTCAACGTGTTTGTTAGGCAGGGAACGGAGTGAACGATCTGGTTCGCGATTGTACTGAATGAAAACATTGTTCCAAATCTCAACAACATTAGGATCGTCCATGTTCACCAAGTGAGAGGCATTTCGGCCACCAATGTGGTCGTAGTGAACTTCGCTGCAAGGCCCGCATGGGCCTTGATCACCCATCTCCCAGAAGTTGTCCTTCATATTCCCTGGGAGGATGTGGTCATCAGCGACACCGACAGCTTTCCAGAGCTCTTTGGTCTCTAGATCCGGTTCTAGTCCACGCTCTTGATCGCCTTCAAAATACGTAACATACAACCTATCAGGGTCAATCCCGTAGATCTCTGTTAACAGTTCCCATGAGTATTCAACTGCTTCCTTTTTGAAATAGTCACCGAAACTCCAATTTCCAAGCATCTCGAAAAATGTCTACCAACAATGTTAGCAACATCCCATGCCTGCTGTTGTTTCGGCAGATAAACACATACATGGTGGTAGCTATCTTTTCCGACATCATCGAGATCGTTGTGCTTACCCCCAGCTCGTATACACTGGGACACGAATCAGATTAATGCGCTCGTGTCTCCCAAACAGAGGAGATGTTCACATACCTTCTGTGAATTTGCAGCACGTTTTAAACTAGCAAAGTCTGATGAAGG
This sequence comes from Tuber calosporum, assembly GCA_003316355.1. Lineage (NCBI taxonomy): Eukaryota > Fungi > Ascomycota > Pezizomycetes > Pezizales > Tuberaceae > Tuber > Tuber calosporum. Next base: position 8,859 of record QFET01005389.1, on the reverse strand, counting down.
ATCCACAGTCCCAAGAAAAATTGACTTATATTGGTTCATGCCAGCATTTGTAAATAACAGAGTCGGATCCGAAAGAGGCACTACCGAGGACGATGGCACTATCGATTTGAAATCGGATCAGCCTGGTGAAGTTTTACCTGTCCTCAGTGACCTAATAATGCAGGTTGAAAGAGGAACTTACCAAATGCATGGCCATTACTTTTGAAGTAATCAATAAAGGTTTTTCGGACTAAACTGGCCGGCCACTCGGCGGAGGAAAGAGGAGATGCCATTACGGAAGATGAGTGAAAGCCACAACAAGTAAAAATTGGTGTGGTTGATGACAACCTGAGAAAGTATGGTTGTGTGTTCGAGGAACGGCGGTGGATGGGATGAAGAGGGGAGCTGTAGTGGGGAAAGGGAAGGAATAGGAAGGTTTTGCGCCCGGATTGGCACGACACCATGGTTAGGTAGGAACGAAAAAATAGCATTCCTTTTATGAGAGGTTTTGCGGGGTGTGTACTTGGGTACAAAAATGACAAAATAAAATCATGTGACTTCGTGGGGGGGTAATTTTTTTTTCTTTTCTTCCCTTTTCCCTCCGCCGTAGTCCACAGTATATACCAGTATGATGATATGTTTGCTGTGTTTTTTCCACGATACAAGTAACTCGCATTTGGAAACTTGTGTTGCTCATTCATAATGCAACAATACAACCATGCCAGGTGCCAAGGTTCGTGCTCTGATTATGTAAAGTGCGAGCAGTTTCAGGTCTATGATACCGTACTGTATCTATCCCGAGTACCTGTAGTCCACCGGTACAGTACCGTAGTTGTACGAGTGCTCGTACAAGCACCCGGGTATTCGATCTCTGCTGCATTGGTACTATTTGATAGAGTGCCGAGTTGGATACAGTAGTTATCAAATTTTATTGGAGACCACCAAAGTGTAGGGTCGTGAGCTGTGGCAATGAGTCAGCGTTCCCCACTCAATTCAATTATGGCAATGGGAGATGTTCCATGGTCATGAGTCATAGTTCATCTCCTCGAGTACCAGTAACGTCAAAAGTGTATATAGGTGGATATTCCTTCGCTTAACCAAGACGTGCAAGCTTAGACTATCTTTGAGTCTTAACTATATTGTGCTCAATTATCGTTTCCAACACTATCAGATGTGGAGGTGCAATACCGGTACTCGAGCACAGTAATACAAATATTTTCATTGTGCAGCGATCGTGGCCAAGGCTTATCAATTGTATTCCTCGCCAAAAATAGGCATATGGAACTATATAAAAATAAAATAAAATATAACTAAACTAAAGCAAACAACAATACAAAACTAAACTAAAAACAAATAACAAAAACCATCAATTCCAATTTAACAATAATCCCCTAGCCATGAAACAAATTCATACTTCATAACCTGGAAGCACCTTATACCACCACAACTGGCGACGTGCTGCCTCAAGTTGGTTCCAAACAAGTACCACATTCTGCAAACAGGTAAAGCAGTAACACCGGGATCACAAGCTTGCCATGTAGCCAGGGTGTTTCGTAAGTCAGGGTCACATTCAAGAACGTCCTGATCACTGGTAATGCGTGAACAAAACCATGAAGTGCGACTCGTAAGGCAATCAGACAGAAGGCCTCTAAGAATGAGGTGCTGGGCCAAATCACTCTATGCAAACTGTTTACCACAGGAGCTACAACTGCCATGTACAAAAGTATTGTCAGCTGTACATATCAATTCAACCTTCATGGGCAAGCTGATATATGGAGGGGTACAATGCGTACGTCCCTCACATGTCTACATGTGGCAAACGTCGCAACCCTCAAATGGAGGTTTACACACGAGACAGCCGTTCTCTATGACCAAAACTAAAGAAGTAAACGGGTTATAACTGGCTACCGAAGCATCATCCACCTAGGGTGTAGAGGCATGGATGCCATTTCCAAGAAAGGCATAAAGATAGCACCAGTCAACCCAAGCAGAGAGATGCCTCTCATCATGTAGGGGGTCAATATTCGGCCAACTCTTGTGTCTGGAGCACAACGTAATGTAGAACCGCATGGCCCTACCGACACATCCGGCAATAGACCTAATAGGGACCCCACACCTAAGACGAATCATGGCATATACATCCATATAAGACAAACTGCGCAAGTGGGTAGCAGATCTTGATGCCCTCAGGTAGTAAGCCTAGCCTTTATTCATATGCTAGCTTAACTACTCATCCCACATCCATGTCCTAGTGCGCCTATCATTTTCAAATCCCAAGTCCAGGAGCATGCAATGGGCAGGAACAATCTGTAAGCATGCTTCGAAATTGGCCTCAACCTCAACTATTTCATTGTCAGGTATGCCTGCATGTCCTGGGGAATATCTAGAGCTAACCTGGTCATACCTGTTCACTATCCCAGTAAAAGCATCCCATAATGCATCAGGATTACCATCTAGTGCCATATCCTTTAACAACTACAAGGTGGAGGTAGAGTCTGTGAAGACACATACCTGACGCAATCCGTCGGCAACATTTGGAAGTGTATGTCAAATAGTGTAAAGTTCACACTCAGTAATGCTCTAGTCAGGGTTGACAGCAAACCGAACAGTCTCCATACAATAGCTATTGGAATAGGTTACCCGTTGTCAGCCAACCTTCCCTAGTGACTTCGATCCATCGCAATTCAAAAGCAAAGATTATGAATCATTCTCAACTCAGGTAAAAGCTTTATCATGCAGGTTGATAGCATCAAATTTCAAGCCAAATATGGTGATCATAGGTGTCTCAACAATAAGGCTATCCGAGCTCAACATAGTGGCCTTCAAGCTATCCATATGCCAGTCATGCCCCACTGAGCCACACCAGGGCAAGTGGAATCCATACCAGTATGTAAGAATCCAAATATAGCTTATTCGCTGTAGGTACCTTCCTTGCACATAAACTGGTACAATGCCCATCTTGTCAGCAACAATGTTATTCACAGAGAAAGAGGGATGTCTAAATAGGCTTCTATTATTATCAAAGAAGTGTACCTGTATGGGTTCGACGTAATGCAAGTAATAAGCAATTAACTCAAGACAATGATAAATCGTGAGGAGATAAAGAACCAGCAATAGTCTCAGTACCTCTCATGCCCCTGAATCTCCAGTGCTTTCCCACTTCCTTCCTATCGCCATAATCCTTTTTCAAACATCCATCCCTCCTATCAACTAATATCCAACAAGCATGTACTAATTTATGTATGAGGTGAACCAAGACCTTAATACTCTAACCTCCTTAATGGGAGCAACCAAAACACTTACCAACAAAATAGAACCCCAATCAGTACCACCAAACCCTATGATTTTAGTTTTAATAACTGAAAGGTCTTTACCACTTACATTCTCAACCAAACTAGACTGCAATCATTATATACCTTGCTCATGACAGCCCAGGCGGCCTTACAGGTACGGTCAACAACAAAAAGCAATATATCATCAACATACGATGTCCTATTGATTAAGAGGACTGGATCTATACCAATTGTTGTATAAATATATCCCTGATATGAACGTAAAAGCAAGAAGGGAGACAATTGTAAGCCTGGTAGGATACGGAGATTCACAAAGTATGTATTTGAAATCTTGCTAATAAACCAAAAGCAGATTTGTCAGTTGTAACACAATCTGCAGATCCAAGCCACCATGGCCAGTAGGCTAGAGGGAGCACTCCGAAATTGACAAAACCAGTCCAGCCTAACACAGTCAAAGCCGCCCTCAATATCTGTACAGACTATATAGGATTGCAAATGCATCTTGGACTGAGGATACTCGCAGGTAACTGCTATACTATCGTGATAGCTGTGGTAGTTTATAGAACTAAACAGCGTATCACTGATGTCTATCAATGTCCCACACCTGCCTAATATAATCCTTTCAACAGCCTTTATCATGATTAGTTAAAGGCAAATCACAGACCTGCATTTAATGATATCAGATCACAGATGGTCCGCCTTGTGTATCAAAAAGACCTCCATATTGTACTACTCTAAGTACTAGTAGGTTATGTCATAGTTCAACATGTAGAGAAGGGTACAAGGTTCAAATCAAAGTTAAAATCTTGAAAGAGCATTACCAATATTATCTACACAAGGAGCTATACCTGATGACAACAAATAATAACTGACCTAATAGCAGTTATGGGTTCTAGGTATAAATAAATATCAGCCCACAATGAGACCGGGTCTACTAGCGATAACTGCACAGTGATCAGCTCAATGATGCCTGCGTGATCTGCACCTACGTCCAAGGTCAATTGCGTTATTGATTGGAGGATACTTCATGGCTATAGTCTTCTAATTATATAAAGATATCAGGTTCCCTCTGATGTGCCAATATCACACACAGTTAGTCCTTCTATCTCTGTACACTCAAGGTATAGTCGACTGACCTGGCAAGGTTGTGTTCTCTTCACGGCATACTTTGTGTCTGTATATAATCTTCAATCGCTTATTCTCCGCACAGGCGCATATCACACCATAATCTCAAATGGCTCTTGTCTACTCATTATGTTCAACCTGGGCAAGCTATTAATTATATCCAGAAGCCAGTCTCATATTTAATCATAAGTCTGCCGTGGGAGGGTGTCAAAATAGGCATTCAGAATGGAAACTTAACAGGATCTTATACAAAGTTCATTGCGACAGCATTTGTCAGAATATTAGCATTGAACCTCAACAAGATGGCTGCATCTTCCATGCACAAATCAAACTATTATACTTTGTCTCTACTTCTTAGCAAGAAGCAAAGATGAATTATTGGTATACCTCGAACTGATGGCCTATTTGTACTCCCTATATGGAACTTGGAGTACTGTAACAATCCACAGTCTAGCACCAATAGTAATTCATGACATTGTTCCAACCCTAATATCGAGCATTCAAGTTCCCCAAAATAATATCAACGCTATCTCAAACACTTGTCAGTGCCAACAATTATTGCTCCATCCTACTGGGCATCATATACTACTGGCAAATAGTCTGGTTGTTCCTGCCTTCACTAAAGCCAATCAAAACACTATTATCAATATAAGCAACTAAAGATAAAAAATCAACACAACGAGACTGTATATAAACCTCAATCATTCTACCATCTATGAATAAAGATATATCCCACTCTACCTCTTCATGAGTACTATGACCATTTACCAATAGAGGGTTCAAAATACAGAAAATATCAATAAAAGAAAATATACTCATTGCAAGACCCTGATGGGCATAGAGTATAACACATTACTCAGCTGTACAGGAGTTCATATTGGACTTCAAAGCCGGACCTGGCTTGTCATGTGACCTAAGAGCTGCATTATTAGTGACACAAAGTGGAGATGTTATAACTACATTCTGTAGTCTAGTTATATGCGGTACAGCATTGGTATTGGTAGGCATTTTGCTATGGGAGATTGATGTCCTTTTTGGAGCATAATCGGCATCTGAATAGTTAAGTTCACGTTAACCACCAGGGCCCTTATACCTGTTTGAAGTCTAAGCAACCTTCCTACTTAGTAATAGGTCACGAATATGAATGCTTTTAGTATCCCTCTCAGCCAGGGACAGGGAGGTACAAGGAGGTGAGTTACCATAAGTCTCGGACATCTGTCCCACTGTAAGAGGGGCTAGTCTGTGTGAATGGATATACAATATAGCCTGAGAGGTAGCCTGTGATCGCTTTGGTATCTGAGGGAGACATGCTGAGAGGTGAAGACAAGAAGAGTACAAGAGAGTAGGGTATGGAATGAAGGAGAAAAATATAATTACCAATCAACAAAGTGTATATACTTTCTAGGCATCTCTGTGAAGCCCGACGCCCTCGGCGAGCTATGAGACTACTTCTAAAAATACAAAAACTTTCCTGCCAGGGCTGAGGCTCTGGAAACCTGCAGCTACTATTATTACCAGTAAGTGTACAGCAACTGAAATCCTGTAGCCCTGCCAGAGTCCTGGAAGGCCTGGGGCTTTCCCAAGACACAACTTCTATTATACCTCCCATATACAAGACATGTTCCTTCCCTTGTAACTCCTGGGGCATAACTCTGCCGATCCTCCAAAGCGCATAGTAATCAGAGTTCTAGAATCTAGAGATCTAGTAGGGAAATCAAATACAAAAGAAATCAAATCAAATGAATGCAATCTGACTAAGAAAAGTCTAAGGTGAGTGGCAATAGAGGTACTAGAAAATGTACACATGTTACACCTAGTCAGGAAACTGGCCCAAAGACTCGCATATCAAGTACACCTGTATGGTATACCAACAGGTACCATCCTGTATCCCAGCGCAATTAAGTAAGCTATAAACATGATTTCTAGTCAGGAGTCTATATTGACACAATCTTGATTTATCCGCAAAGTTACTAAGGGTAGTAATATGTCCTGCCTGTAAACACCTGTTACATGCATTGGCTGGTACATGTTCAGCCCAAATACATGCCTACCTATTGCTACCTTGTAGGCAAATCCTGCATGTGGCAAGGGCTACATCCATAGCAGGTCTTTTCTCAACCAGGAACCTTATAGCACAGGAGATATACCAGTTACATATCATGACTACAACAAACCCCATCACCTGTGGCCTTCCTACAGCATGGCTACCTAGTTTTGACAACTCGTGGTTAACTCTCAGGCTATGATAAACTGTGTCCCCTGTCAAGTCCTCCACCTTCCATACAGAATTCCTACCAGTATCAGTAATAGGAATACCAGCTACCAATAGCTTGAGTATGGCCATCTCCTTCGTGAAATCAAAATTAAGGTAACCCAAGTCTCTTATTAGTACAATGCAGCAGCTATTCAACATGTCCTCATTGTCGGTGGCTGCATAAGAGGCATGGGTTATGTAGATGCACATAATCTCAAAACGCTACCTGAACTATATAATATAAGTACTTAAGCTAGGAACCTTCAGATAGTTTACAAAGAACACATTTATCCTCATCCTAATGGTCTCAACTAAAGATCCTTCTAAGGGGGCAATTGACTTCCGTGTTGTGAACCGGATCATAATGCTAGTCTCATATGGAAGCAATAGTGGAAGTGGGGGAAACATGGCTCGGCAGTTTATTAGTCTTGTGGGTCTGCAGCAGCGCCTTCAGGCAGACAGGGGCTTTCCTTTTGTGGCAAGCAACTAGGTCTTAACCTGAACTATTGGCTAATGATACTGCAGCTTCAGCAGCTGGCCTGATGTGTTGGGGAATCGTGGGCCCTGGGGAGGCAATTGGGTAACCAGTGCAGGTGGGCCTTTCTTGTTGGTAGCAGGGACGAAGCAGAGGGAGGCCTCCAACTTAGCCAAGTTAAATAGTTGTCTATCCTTACATCATCCAGACATGAGTATCATATCACAGCCATCCTTCAACCCTGTAATATGACATCTCTTTCACTCTACACTAGTGGTAATAAATTAATCTTTCTCCAATATATAATCGACAATCTCATATAGACTGTTTTGCCCCCAACTCTTATCCTAGAAGTCATATATGATTTTGTCAATAGAGCCGTATCTAATCTCGTTTGCAAACGACAACCTAGGTTTCAACACCTTCAGCTTATACATATCATTTATGACCTGCTACAAAAGGTTATTGATAGAGCAATTAGGAACATATCTGACACAGTCATCAGTAGGGTAGCAGAAGTGGTATGGACACTGTCGCCCATCCCTGTGTTATCAGAATTGTGCCCATATTCTACTATGATATGAAGATCAATAGTCTCTAGACAATGGAGGGGGTGAGAATCAACATTAGAGTTGGAAAGAGCAATAAAAGGGGTAGTGTCAGCAATGGTAATATTACTAATACCACCAGCTGACAAGGTAACCTGGCTAGCTAATAGTGGTTAGATGATCTCTTGAGATAAATGTATAATCTCTTAGTCAACAAATCCAGAAACTATCATGCTGAACAAGGTTAGGCAGCAAAAAGGGGACTGAGTAACCTTAGTTGATGGAGAATACCAGAGGTCAGGTAGAGTCGTCTAATCAGAATAATTAGTCATCAAGTACCCTCTCACCTGCAGACAATTTAGTACAAAATTAAGTAATCAACTTATAACTGGTGGAATGTGTAGTAGGGGACAAAGGGGGGAAAGATCTGTGAGTGCTTACAGGGTCAATACGATGGCCACAATTAGGGACTAGAGATAGATGGGGTCCAAAGAGGGTCATTCTAATCTACCAACACCAGAGGAGGCCTTTGTGTCTGAGGCAAACTAAGAGCCTAGAAACTGTGCGAGTGAAAGGGAAAACACCTGACAGGGAGTGGGTAAAAGGTAACCATCCAAAGTCGAGGATGGCGAGTAACATTAGTAGTTAGGCTCCCTTGTGTGGAATCAGGTGTAAATGCCCATTGTAGAGTCTCGGTCAAATCTACACACCACCATGCAAGCCCTGGCCTGATGGGCAATGTTCACTACATTCTCAACCAAGTCAATGGATCTCAGATTCATGCTCGAAACTAGGCTCCATATGTCAGTGTCAAACAGACCAGATTCATCGTTCAGGCAGTCAGCTCCACGGGTAAAATGCATCATGTAATGTTCCCCACCAGGTGTAGCAAATGCCTGGTGTATCACTGGCACAGGGCCATGAACCCCCATAACGATGGCCCTAGGAACTAAAACTATATTATCCGGTGGCCCATGGGCCTGTCACAAATCGTGACTTAGCAATATGGAACGTTTCACATGAATCACGGTTTGTGAGATCATTTATGATTATGAATGTTTGATTTGATTTATGTTTTATGATTTCATGACTCACGATTGTGAGGTCACATGATGTTATGACTTTTGCACCTGACTACAAGTATGAGTCAGGGGTTTCACACATGTGACGCGATCAGCGCACATG
>QFET01005385.1:0-24355 GCA_003316355.1 Tuber calosporum | reverse complement strand
TACGAAAAAAGGGACGGGGACAAGGCCTACATGTATCAGACTTTCTTACTCCTATTGGACGCCTTGGTGATGGACAAGCCTGCACAATTATCAAGTGTGGTGGAGATGTCTGGTGGGATGGGGATAAACTACTTAATCAAGTAGTGGAAAAAGCAATTCCGGTATTTGAAGCTCAATTCCCTGGCTGTAAAGGACTCTTCGCCTTCGACAATGCTCGCAATCACCTCTAGTTTGCCAACAATGCCCTTCGTGTATCAGAAATGAACCTGGAACCTGGTGGGAAAAATGCAAAATGGATGCGGGATACTTATGTCTGCAATCCAAACCATCCTGCAGGTGGCTATATTCAGTCGATGGTTTTAGCAGATGGCAGACCAAAAGGTCTTAGGATTGTCCTTACAGAACGAGGTCTTTGGCCACAAGATGGAAAGCGGTTCCTTGCTCAGTGTTCAATTAAGTCAACGAGTGGGAAATCTGCTAAGCCTGATCCGTGGTGTTTAAATGGAGGAAGCTGTTGTGCCCGAGTACTTCTTGCCTCGCAAGCCGACTTTAGTGCCCAGAAGAGTCAAATTGAACAGGCAATACTTGATGCAGGACATGGGGTAATATTCAACCCTGCTTTCCATTGCGAGATCAATTTTAGCGAGTATTTTTGGTGAGCTGCAAAGCGGTACACACGTGAGAACTGTGAGTAAGATTATGAGTCACTCAAGCGTCTGGTTCCTGAGGCTTTGGCTGGTGTGTCACCTCAGCTAATTTGGAAGTATTGGGCAAAGACCCAAAGAATAATTGAAGCCTATCGGTCTAAAGTAGTGTATGGGTCGTCAGTGTATGAAAATCTTGTTCATAGAAGATACCAATCACACCGTCGAGTTACTGGTTATGGTTTCATCTACTTCTATATAATTAAATAAAAGTTATGCATTACTGAAGTTGAAATTACTATTAAATTCTTTATTATGTCCTTGGAGAGAATACATTTATTGATCAACTCCATGTCTGTTCTAAAAATATTTGTTAAAAACTATGATTATTACAAGGCTTGAACAACTCGCCTCTAAAAACTACTTTTTTTTACTATTAGGTATCATAACCCTGATTACATAAAGCATTACATTTTGCAACGCTATAGGTACACGCTTTAGACGATATGCACCATATCTAATAAATATTCAATTAATTCACTAGTTTCAGAAGGTTTTACAAGCCCTATGAGACTTCCTGAGACATTTGTACGAGCTCCGCCAAGAAATATTCCTCCTCGTATTCGAAACGATGGGCATAAATGTCCCATTTCAGTGACCTTCCAGGGGCCATCGATAGTACCAACATCCTAGCTCCTGTGCCTAGCTCACAGCATGCAGTAAGTCGAAACCATAAGGGTACCTTATCACAAAATGTTCTTACTGATCGGAGTTGAATATGTACTTCTTTTACGTATGTCCAGGGTGGGAGGGGTCAGCAAATGATGCACGTGTGTTGGAAAATGTTGAGCTAAATGGGGTTCCAAGAGTATTGGATACCATCTACCTTGCAGATGCAGGATATGGCCACGGTAAAGCGTATCTCATGCCTTATCACACTGTATAGGTATCATCTTCGAGAACAGTCCCATGTTCAGCAAAGACCGAAGACTAAGGAAGAGTTTTTTAACCTACGATATGCTCTGTTATGAAATGTGATTGAAAGGGCATTTGGTGTACTACGGCAGCACTTTCACATTCTTGATACTGCTCCTTAGTATCATCTCTAAACTCAAGCTCAACTTATCCTAGTAGTTTGTGCTTTGCATAACTTTATTCGTCATCGTGCAAATAGTGAAGATGATGAATTCTATAGGGAGTTAGATTTACCATCTTTGGGTGCGGATAGAGAAGAGATATTTCAAGAGAGTGGAGAAAGTGAAAATGTAGGACATGTAATGGATACAGGAGAAATCAAAATGGAAAGGGATCGAAGAGATACAAAAAGGTAGTTGGACTATGTAAACTTTCAGAATAGATAGAGTTGAAGGTAGCTACTAGTATACAATTTAAGTTAAATGATTAGCAATTTGTCTTCTTAACCACCGATCCTCATCCTCTCCACAATCCAATGCAAGAAATACATCTGCCTTAATAGAACTTTCCATAAGCTCATAGCCTGCTAAAATATCATTGGTAGACCACTCTGCTCTGCCTTTATACTTGTGACGAAGTTTGGTGATAGCTTGATAGATTGAGGAGGTAAGCTTTGGTAGTGCAATAGGCTCATTGATCATTTACTCAACAGCATTTTCTAGGACTGTCGCTGGATTCTCTAAACGTGTTCGCATACGCTCCAATGGAGGAATTGGAGGATCCGTAAGTAACTTTCTTTTCTTAGGCGCCTTGGTGGAACTTCAGCCTTCATCAGAATCAGAATCAACAAGAGACTCCTGAGAAGGAAGGAATTCATTAGATTGAGTAACTGGTATGCCATATCTAGAAGAGATAACATTGCATCCAATAGCTTGAGTACTCACAAATACGTCTCTCATTTCGGGTGCATTGGCCTGTGGACGGTCACGGAATTCGCGTATCCACGGTTGTTTCTTGATTTCCATCTCCTACACCTCATCTTGTGCAGTAATAACACCTGTTACTGGGTCATAACCAAAGCCACTCAGGTCCTTTAGGCGTATCCAGATCTTCCACTTTCTCCTAAGTGTTTCCAACTTTGTTTGGCACTTTTCCCCAGTAAGGGTTGTAATCTCTCCGGTGAAAATAGTTTGCACAGTTTGTGCAATTGCATTCCTAACTTCAAATTTAAAGCCATTGTCTGACCTTTTACCTCCTCTAATTGCATTAACCAACTCTCGTAATAACACTGTAGTCATTTCAGATGACAACTCTAATACTCGTCCACAAGACTTGCATGGTCTTGACTACCTATTTGTGAAGGAAGAAGGTATATGTGAATTCTCAAATATGAGAGTAGGATTTTCTTGACTTCCACTTTGAGCCATTTGTGTATTATATGAAGTTTGCTCATTTTCAACAAGGGGAGAACCTTGGCCCTTAGTCAGTTGCTGAGTAAGAGATGTAATATCACTGGTAAGAGCAAAATCCAAATAGGCATCGATATACAAATAACTCGTAGCTGCCTCTGCAATATTATCATTATCCATCAAAAAAGCTGTGGCTTTAGGACTAGAGATAAATATTTGTATAGTCGGATGTAGGAGAGAGAAGCTGGAAATTTCTGGTCTAAAAAGGGAGCTAGAAGCTAGAAGTAGGAGCTAGGTGCTGGGAGCGGGAGTAGGGGACAGGAGCAGGTGCCGGGAGCATGTACTGTGAGTAAGAGCAGAAGTAAGAGTCAGGAGGGAGAGCCAAGTTCAGGAGGTGAAACAGGAAGAAGGAGTAGGAGCCAGAAGCAGGAGCCAGTAGTAGGAGTATGAGCTGAGAGCAGGAGCAGGAGCTAGAAGTAGGAGTTGGGAGTAGGAGTAGGAGCTGAAAGTGGGATCTGGAGCCGGGAGCCGGAGTAGGAGCTGCAAGCGGGAGCAAGAGCCTGAGCTGTGAGTTGAAGCGGAACAGGGAGCTGAGAGTTGGAGCTGGAGCCAGGAGCCGGAGCCAGGAGCTGGAGCTGGAAGTGGGTGCTGTGAGTGGGAGCCAGAGCTAGAGCTGGAAGCAGGAGCCGGAACTAGGAGTAGGAGCTGGGAGCGGAAGAAGAAGCTGTGAGCCAGAGCAGGAGTAGGAGCTGAGAGCGGGAGCAGGAGCCAGGAGCCGGAGTAGGAGCTGGCAGTCAGAGTAAGAGCTGGGAACGGTAGTAGGAGCCAGGAGCTGGAGCATGGAGCTTGGAGCGGGAGTAGTAGCTAGGAGCCGGAGCCAGGAGCTGGAGCTGGAAGTGGGTGCTGTGAGTAGTAGCCAGAGCCAGAGCTGGAAGCAGGAGCAGGAAGTGGGAGTATAGCTGAGAGCGGAAGTAGAAACTGTGAGTCAGAGCCGGAGCCAGGAGTAGGTTCTGAGAACAGGAACTGTGAGTGGGAGTGGGAGTAGGAGCTGAGAGCAGGATGTGGAAACTTTGATTAGAGGAGGATTGAAGCTTCCAGTAAGAATTACCAATGGGTTCTATGGCACAAATCTTTTTCTGTGCTTTCCACTAGTGAATGGTAGCGCTCAATTGGCAACCGTTGCCACAGGTTCGTCCTTTTCACATTAGAACGGTCCATAATGGGCCCTGCGCAACCGAACAGGGCTTAAGTCACTTTGCCTTTACCTAGCAAAAATGGCCATTGCAGAAACAATGGTTTCTTATCCTCCTATTTCAGAAATTCCTGCACCAAAATCCAGCTCTTATGCCAATAACTCCAAACCTAGTTGGGCACCCATTTACAAATTGAGCGCCATCTAAAAGCTCACTGGCCCAGACAACTACCATACTTGGCGTGATATCTTATAATATGTTCTTACTCCTTATAATTCATGGGACATAGTTACGGAAAAGGAAACTCTGCCGGAGGCCAATGAGGATGAAGATGGATATAATAACTTTAAGGAATAGTTGAATATCGCGATAGCTACTAATGGGCTGTGGACTACTTCCTTGAAACTTTGAACCCCAATCACTTATTTTGTTAGTTACCTACAAAACACCTACCACAATGCGGAATGTGTTCCAAGATATATTTACTATAGAAAACACTACCTCCCTCTTCGAATAACTCAACACTGTCCTCGATACTAAGTACAATACCTTTGCACCTATTGCAGACCATATCAACAAGTAAGATACGCGGTGGAATGGAATGCAACACTATTGCTTCGCCTCCTCTGCTGTAGTGAGATATGCTCTACCATTTGTATTCAAATTGGTATTTGAGTTACCTGAAGCCAAAACAGGAGTTCTTCACTGCTTCCTTCACTGGTTGATAACTAACATCGTCAATAACCTCCAAACCAAGGAGGACGATACCTAAGGTTATGTCTACAACATGTTGTTGGACATGTGACCCACAGTGAGCCCTGAGGACGACAAAGCATATAAAAGCACTGATGTCAAAGGAAAAGGATGGAAAACTCCCCTGAGACCTGCGGCTACATCAAAAGAATATACCTATTGCAAGAAGCATTACCCCATGCTCGCACTGAGGGACATACCTGGAATGTGGGTAATAAACTCAAGGGCGACAACCAAAAGAAGAAGGAAAAGAAGGGTGTTAGTAGAGCAAAGATCGGCAAAGAAGAAATATCTAAACCAGTTAGTACATTGACATTCCTCGTCTCTACGCAAAAAGCTCTTCACCTACACAACTGGGTAATTGATTCAGGTGCAAGCTCACACTTGACAAGCAACTTAGACCTTCTTTTAAAATGTGAACCAAGTACAAGAACTTTTAAGTTGGGCAATGATTAGGTAATACAATCATGTGGCCAAGGAACTGTCAAGCTCATGACCAAAACTTTGAACAGTCAAATCGCATCAGTATTCCTTAAACATGTTCTTCGGGTTCCGAAGTTGAGTCCAAGTGACTTAGACTCCTGGTGCGCTATTGTTTCTTTGAGGAATGTTATTTCTTTGCGTAGTAAAGCGGGGAATAATTTTCTATACTGCGAGAATAAAAGAGAAGTGATATGAGGAAAGCTTGATGGTCAAGATTATGTTGGGCAAGGTGAGAAAGTAGTGGCGAACAAGATGACTTACCAACCCTAGCATGAAGCCCTTAGACATCCCTCATCATCATACCTCAAAAGTACCAACTCCTCGGACAATCCAACAATCTCCGTAGTTCTGAAAGATTGGCAGTTTGAAATCCGCATTACGTGTAACTCAACAAAACGCAAACCCGAATCTATATAAAAAAGATTTGAAAATCGCACATAGTTAATTCACAGTGATATTAGAGGAAAATTCTCGGCCCCCTGCTTCAAAAACCCCTGGTACTATGTCATCTGTATTGATGATTCTACACGGTACACCTGGATTTATCCTCTTAAGGCCAAATCCGATACCAGTAAAGTATTTAACCAATTCATCCAAGAAAGACACACCTAGGACAATGCTACTATTAAACGATTCAGAACCGATAATGGAGGAGAATATGGCAACCAAGATATGACAAGCAATTTTGAAAAACTGGATATCATACATGACAAAATACCTCCTTACTCACATGAATCCAATGGCGTTGCCCAATGGTACAATAGGACTATCATTACATATACACACATAATGTTTTCAGGTCTTGCACTGCCTTTATGGGCGGTAGTAGTCACAACAGTTGTATACCACCGGAATATCCTCCATAACCGGTCCATAGGAAAACTAACTCCCTATGAATCTCTCTACAACAAGAAGCCGTTTGTAAACCACTTACGCCCCTACGGGACCAAATGCATTATCCATCTAGCTGAGGAGACCAGAAAACCAGGAACAAAGTTACAGCCCTGGGCCATAGAAGGATACCTTGTTGGATATACTTCCTCCAGCAAGATATACAGTATATACATAGCATCATTGCATCAGATCTCATAACGCATCAGCTCTATTTGACAACCAAGACAATAGTACCGCTTGAGCCCAAGGAGCCTGCACCCTCATCAGCGACTTTTGCAACAGTCTACCTACCTTCCTACCAAGGAGCACCAGCACCCGATAAAGGTCTAACTAAGGAAGTAAATGATAAACCAACTATCGAAGTACATCCACCTCCACCGCCTGAACATGCTGTAGAGTATGACCGTCCCCAAATACCTGAAGAAACACCGGAACCTCCTGTATATGAAGTACATCAGTAAAATCCACCTGAGATACGGACCAGTGCTGGCTAAAACATACGCCCACCACAATAGCCTGGTAGAAATATCACTCTACAATCTGACAAGGATCCTAAAACCCTTATCCAAGCAGGGAATAGGTCGCTTAAGGAACAATGGACCCACGCAATGGACAAGGGAGTAAAAGCACTTGAGGAGAGTGGTACTTTCAATAAAGTAGATAAACCTACAGGACGCAAGATTATTGAGCGTAAATGTATCTTTAAGACCAAGCGAAATGCTGATGGTACATTCGTTTGGTACTGTGCAAGGGCTGTTGCCTATGGATTCTCACAAGTACCAGGTTTTAACTTGCAAGATACTTTCACTCCAATTAACATATATGAATCACCCCACTTCCTCCTTGTAATATGTTCTAAAAGCAAATGAGGACAACGGTAATTCGATATGAAATCTGCATTCCTTTAAGATGAGTTGCCAGATGAAGTCTATATGGGACCATTGCGTGGGTTCGGTAATGTGAACAAAGTATTGTCAGTTAACCGATGATTTTATGGACTTAAGCAATCTGCGAACGAATGGTACTCTCTCCTCGCTAGATACTTAACATCCAAAGGTTTCGTAACATCTGCCCTTGACCCATGCATGTTTGTGCATAGTAGACATGACATATACCTATCAGTTTATGTTGACGATATCACGATATATTTGGCCAACACCTCTCAAGCTACTTACCTCATAGAAGACCTGAAAACGGCATTTGAGAATACGGACTTAGGGGAAGCTACATTCCTCCTTGCCTCCACATCATCTATCCAATAGATGGGATATATCTTACCCAGCAGCGATACATCAAGTCAGTCCTCAAGCGATATGGTAGGGAAAGCTCACTGCCTGTCTCTACACCATTAGCCAAAGGCACTAAAGCACGGAAAGGGACAGTAGATGAACAAATGCCGGACATGTCCATATACTAATCAATAATATAAGCATTTATGTACCTCACAACTGCTACCAGCCCTGATCTAGCATATACAATATCCTTTCTCTAACAATTTTCTCCCAGCCCGAGCGAAAGTCACCTAAAGGCCGCTAAACACATCCTTCAGTACATTTACAGTACAACTGACATTAGGCTCTTCTACCCTTGTTCAACTACAAACGCTATGAACACCTATCTAGATACAGACTTTGCAGCCTGTCTTGATACCCGGCGCTCCTTTTCAGGGTGTGTTATTCTCTTGAACAATCCCCGTATATCCTGGCAGTCTAAGAAAAAATCCATGGTCGCAACATCTACTATGGAAGTGGAATCTGTAGCTATGTCCTTAGCAGTAAGGCAAATCCAATGGTACATCCAAGGTCACAGTAACATCCGGCTTTCAACTCTAATCCCTTTATATGCCGACAATACCAGTGCAAAATATCTGGCAACCAACCATCAACCAAATAAACACACAAAATGTATTGATATCTATTGTCACAAGATACGAGAAGAGATTGATAATGGTTCTTTAACAAGCGTGAAGGTTGTGTCAGCAGAAAACCTTTCCGATATTTGTACCAAGGTACTTGCGAAACTAGCAGATGAATGAATGATGTGATTGTTGGTCAGTAGAAATTGAGGGGAAGTGTTGAAAATCTTCAATTCGTTTCACCTGTATATTCTCTATGGTAATATTGTTTATATCTCGGCTGGGTTATTTGTAGTTTACTCTGGAAAACTATGGACATTACTAGAGGTAGAGTAAATTTATATTTTCAGTTATATTTCATGATAATGATTAACGATTAAATATGTATATTTCTTATGTTATGTGCAGGATTTCTCTGTTAACTTTCCATGTATATTGACTTTTTACAGGTTATGTATCAAGTGTTATTTATCCGATTATTGCGCGCAGACCACTTGTGATTACACATATTTTTGAGATTTCCTTAGTATTTTTTCATGGTAAAACCTGTTCGCACTTATATTTGTTACAATATTTTCCCGTTTTAGTTACTGAGTACATCGAGGATATGCACCTGTATAAATACCTGGTTGCCGCCTACTTTATTTAGTTACTTAAGGACAAGAACTACTACCAATCTACCTTCATACTACAATACTCCTCACACAAGCATGCACACAGTATACTCTAAATACTGTATTGTATTTTCGTACTCATACTATAAGATTGTACCAATACATATAATTTAATAATTATCTCAGTTATGACTCTGATACCAGGTGGCAATTCCTTCTCTACAAGTGGTGTAGACAATCTGCTCTATTTGGCTAAGCAGCAGCTATTCCAGTAAGTACTTAGCGCCCACTCAGAGTGGCACTACTGTGTTACCAAAATGTGCGCTACCCATAACCAATAGTTCATTAACACCTAAACTATGTTGAGATCAAATGACCTCAGAGTCATTAAACATGTGTGTAGTAATGTTATACTGTCAAGGCTATTATTGCACGACTAGTATATCTTTTTCTGAATATACTTCTGTATCTCCCGGAGTCCTACAGGCCTAATAAGAAGGACTCCCATGCCTCCAATAGGGATATTGGGCCCCAAGCATACCTACCTAGAAATGTTAGTCTCAATACTAGCAACCTGCCTAGGTCGGCAGTCGCCAAGCCCGATAGATATATGCTCGAGTGACTGAGGTCCATTGGATGGCGGTGACGTATTCTGTGCTTTATGTTCCCCTTCGACCCAGCAATAATGCTAGCCTTTTATCATCGGTAGAGGTTAACTATGATTAATAAAATTGCCTATGCCAGGGTGCAAGGCGGGTGTTGGTCTGCCAAAACACCCCATAAGACTTCTGGGTAACTATGGTAGAGTTTCGTGTTTCATGTAATATTAGAAATGTGCAAATTGGAATATCTCTTCCCATATGCGAAGTTCAAGCTAGGATAACTTGCCCTTATTATCTCCGAAAATTGCTTGGGAAGCCTGTCTAATACCACTTTAAGATACTAGAACTGATGGTGTAATATCTCTATTATTTAAAGTCCCCCTGGATTCCATGATGCAAGTGGTTTCACAGATGTATAAGGCCAAATAACCACCACGTCGCTTAGACTGTAATTTTGCATTTCCCTGTAACCCTGCCTTAGCAGTCACACTCTCTAACTGTGACAACCAGTTACCCTGTCTATGCCAGTTACCCAACCTAACTATAATCCTGGGTTACTATACCAAATGTTAGCACAGTCTTACCCTGTTTAACTGTATTACCCTACTCAATTGTGGATCAGGGTTACCTGGCCTCCGTGGTTTACACTACCTAACTCAGTGCCAATGTACCATTCCTTAGTCAAGCTACCTATAGGTATCATGTCACTTTTGAAGGTATTTTGTACTATTTCTCTCCTGGTCATTGCAGGACTACTGGCTGGGCTCAGGATCGGTAACCTATACCAACTGATTTAAGTTTGTTTCCCATGCCCATACACTATCTATCCTCTACACCCCTAGGAAGCTCTGGATTGCAGGCTGCCATGTACCTGTTGTGTAGCGAATTTTGCTCAACCATGTTGTCCTCTAATACTCATCCCCCCCGCACCCAATCCTACTATGTCCCAAAGGCAAGCACTGCTGTTGCAGTAACATCATCTTCTGCACCTAATGCAACAAGTATGTGGAAGTAAGCCGCCACACTGAGATGCTAGGCAGTCTCACACTATACTAGCCCTCAAACCACAGTGCTAGCACATTTGCCCTATGCCGAAAAAAATTCAACGCTCCCACCACCTGCCCTGTACCCTACCTAGAGACTGACTGAATGGCTCTCAGTGCCCCTACCATAATAGCTGCAGGCCTCCAATAACACAACTGCGCCATCCCGCTATCTTACTCTGCCAAAGTTAACTCTAAAGGCGCACTCTGCCTGATGGGTATTGACCCACATACACTATCCACAGCCTCCTCAACCAATTATAAAGCTATGACTAACCACCTTACCCAAGCTTTCCCAGTAGGGAACCTCACTTACTGTGCCTTGGGCCCGGCCCCAAAAGCGGTCCCACTGGCTTTCCCTAGCCTACATATAACTTACCTCGCAGAGAACCAGGCTAACCCCCCTCTGACCCTCTTTGAACCAGTCCCCAATGCAACAGAAATTGTCATCTACTTAGTATGCTGTCTTCAAAGAGACCCTGACATCCTGGCCACCAACACCAGTACATCCTTAGCAATTCCTGTTGCCTCTGAGGACATACACATACTTAGCTCTACTGTTCGCCTTTGTTCCCAACACTGCAGGTTCCAAAAGGCTCACTCTTCTGATAGGTTCCTGCAATCCTAGAAGTGTTCACTATATGGCAACCTCTACCCTATATGCAAGGCCATTAGAACTTCTTCCTCCATATATGGTTCAGTGTATAGACCAGTGGCTCACCGTTGCTCCTACCACACATGCCTCCAAAGCAGAAACACATAGTTAGTCGCTGTAGGCTGTCCTACCTCTCCACTCATGTGTTTGAGCTACACAGGCCCTCATACTGCCATGGAAATATCCTGCCCGTAGTGCCCCCTCCCTCATATCAATATTGATTCCCCCAGTGAACAATTAGATTCCAATGTACCTCTTGATAACATAGATCAGAATGCACCACTACCTCCTAACCTACCCAGATTTCCTTTGCTCACAACTGCAGCAAAGCAGCTCTCCACCCCTGCCAGGCAGTTCCAAAGGCTTCAACCCCAGCTGATCTTCACTCCTAGTTTCTTTCACCACTTGCCGCCTGGCTGTCCTGTTTTCCACTTCCTACCTGCCCATCAGGTTTTTACTGTCAATAAGTGTAATACAGGACCACTTTCCCTTGATACAGGCGTCAGGCACCACCCTTATACTCATTAAGCATAACTACCTCTGCAACTCTAATGCGTCTCTTTCCTTATTTAACTGACTCACTTCTATGCTCACATCCCCTCAACTCGTCACCCTCCCAGACCCACCTGGTTTTCACCAAGCCTCAACCCTTATTTTACTTCTATAAATCATTTGCCCCACCTACTAGAAGTGGTGCAAAACTTAGGGACATATTTATGCTCTCCTTTTTTGTATGCATGTTTTTACATTAATTCGAGTTGTTTTCGACCACCTGGAGCTTATTGCAATTGTTATTAACTTCTCCCTTGGACTTTTCAGCTCTTCTCATCTGGTTTTTTCGCATTTATAATCAATACTCCACGACTGGGCAGCCCCCTCATCTGTGCACAATTACACCTCCTTACCTGTTTAGGCAACTTACATTTCCTAGTGTCCTAGGTTGGGTCTTGTAACGAGCCTAGCTATTTGTTGGTATAGGTTACCGAATCTCACCCAAGCCAGTGTCCTCAAGGGGGCCAGGCATGAAACAGAATCCTTGACCTGCAAATGTGATATAGGAACCTAAAGGGCTTTAATTGAGAAAGTACCTAGGTACCAAGTTAAGCAGGAAAAGCAAGTTTAACAGGATAATCCTCAACTATAGTTAGGCAGGATAACCCGCTATTCGAGTTAGAGGATAATCCAATTTCAGAGTTAGGTAGGTTGACCCGGTATCCGAGTAAGGTAGGGTAACCAGCTACCAGGTTTAGATCATCTAAACAGCAAGGTTTGGTAACTATACGAGCCTATTAAAACTATGTAAGAAGCGTAGTGCCAGTCACGCATGCGATGATCATTTAACTAGTTGTTTCATGATAGTGGAACCTAGTATACTCAATATAGTAGTTATGCAGGACAGGCCAGTAATATATATGTATGTTATTCAGACTCCGGAATGGATGTGGACCTTGAACTAAACAAGTTGCCATACCTTTGAGATCACGTATAGGATTCTAAACCTCAAGTTACCCTACCTCCAATATCACATAAAATGCGAACAATTATAAAAGCCACCAAAGCTTGATTTGGAGCATGTTGGTAAACTGCAATTGAGATAGGTGCCAAAGTATGACAGTTGCTAAAGGGCTAACAAAACTGTGCTACTGGAGGTGACCATGTAACACTGTATACGTCGCCTTTGTCCAGTAGAGAAATTGTGTTCACAGGGTATATAATGATGTATGCGATTGCAGACTCAGGCAACTTGTCCATATTGACACCGGATGGCATCCCAGGGTTACTGTAAGTACCTAATATCTATATGGGAGGTGTGGGAGCCCAGTGAAGGGGGCAACTGGGAGTTGGAGACAAACAGATGTTTATCTGGAAATCCTCTACTTTAGAACAGCTTAGGGCCTAGGACCTATACCATCACCAAGCAATGTTGCAGGACTATGAAGGCATTCAGTCTTATCACTGTGGAGGTGGGTAACGAACCATTAGCTATGGGTAACGCCCATTTAGCCAACACACTAGTGCCAATTACCAGGGGACCTAAGTAGTAACTAGAATAGCTGCCTAGTGGCCAACTAGACCATATTGACTATAACGCTTGCATAGACAGAATCGCCACTGGGCAACTGAGTCTTGACTGAGATAATGACTCACCTGTCGACTGGACAGTAGGTATCAGACAATACTTCGATCTGCTAGCTATTTCTCTCCTCCATACATGAATGTGATGCATTGCAGAAAACCAATAGATCTGTGGACTTTCCACATCTGTGGGATCAGTAAACATCCGAACCTCACCCACAGGAGGTCCGGCGTTGATAAACAAGGTGTGGAAATGTGTATTCATTTGTCGTCGGAGTAGCGATAGGTATCGATCGCCTTTATAATTCGACTTCTATAAATGCCATCGTCTGTCTACTGTGATAAGGAACGATTATCTCGCGAAGAACTTTACTTGATTGAAGCTTCGGCTTAATGATATTAAGTGTTATCATTTGATTCAATCATCTATATCTTCACCTTCCGTGAACTTTGCTCTAAGTCTTTAGTATAGTCATAACCTTAGGATTCATCTTCCTTCTGGGGGCACTAGTTACCAATCTAAACTTACATTATCCCCTTTCTAACCCCCTACTCGTCCCTTCATACTCTCATTTTAATCTGTCCTGCCCTTACTTTGACCTGGCCCCAGAGCTAGGCTGCTTACTTCTTATTAATTCTCGTCTATTTACTAGTTTTCTCTTTGATGGCATAACTCTAACTTGAGTCTGGGACCTTACCTTTACAAATCTCTACCTTATTCCCTTTGTGAGCGCCTACAGTATTACCCTCCCACTTACTAGCTCTGATCATGTTCAAATCACTATCAGGCTTGCAACTGCTATTTGAACCAGCCTGATGCCACCTCATATAAGGAGAAAACAATTTAGTCCAATCTCTGTTGTCTACTATAAGATTTGTCAGTCATGCTACCTCTATAACTTACAACATCACCCTACCTGAGTTCCTGCTTCAGTCTACTTCTGAATACTCTCACCTCCCTCCTAGCTCTGCAGACACCCAGGTGGTGCCCTTAATCCAGGTCGAAACCCTTGTGACAATTGAGTTATCACAACTCCCTCTTGCTTTTAACCGAGAAGCCAGGATGTCTTACTGGTCCTCCGTCCAACATTATCTGACAATGCTCACACCTCCTGCCTTGCCTATGGTAAGACTATAAAAAAGGCCCTGGCATCACACTGGAAAGTATTTCTCCCCTCCTTGGACTCAAAGTCAGTATGGGAACCCTGTAGTGTTCGCAGTGGATGCTATCTTGACCCTGTTCTTTCGGTTCCTAATGCCTCAATACCAATTGCTGTTTGTACCTCCCTCCTATATCAATTTTTTCCCCCCCAAAGAACCCCAATTCTCACCACCAATCCTCTCCCTGTTTAGACACTTCCTCCCAATGCAGACACAGTAAGTCTTCCTCACCATATGCAAATCCTCCAATACTTCTACCCCTGCCCCTGACCTGATCCCCTATAGTATCAGGAAAAAGCTTAATCAGATCAACCCTCCCAGCATCACCTGCCTTCCGGGTCCTCCCTTTGCCTATACCTTCCACCATCTCTCCCTAACAAAGGCCAATGGCATTGTCCTCTGCCACCCTAGCGAATCTGATTACGACTCTCGCTCTGCTTTATGAGTCATCGTCCTTCTAGAAATTGTTACCAATATTCTGGAGAGGATAATTGCAAGCCGCCTATCCCACATTGCTATCACAGTTGGGATCATTCACGCCAACTAATGCTACTCTCATCCTGGACTGAGTCCTTTCACCGAATGTGCTGCCCTCATATATTAGCTGCTCATATTAGAGTATGCATGCCTTAGGAACTCAACCATCTTTCTTGACATCAAAGGGGGCTTAGACAATATTTCCTATAGTTTTTATCCTCCCAACTCAACACCAAGTATATGCCTCCCTATTTGGTTTCATGGGTTGGTTCGTTCTAGACAGACCGTAAATACTGCCTGAGGTTTCCGAGATCTTCGATTATTTTCATACTAGTTTAAGTGGGTACCCCATAAGTTGATCCTATCTCTCCTTTGCTATTTCCTATTTTGGTCTCATCTTTACATTTATCCATTCCTAAAGGTATAAGGGGCTCTTATGATAATGGTTTTACTGTCACTGTTGGGTTTGGGTCATACAGGAGGAAAAGACTACTTCTTCAATAGGACTAGGCCCACATTTGCTAGAAGGCCTCACTTTTGCGATTGTCAATATCCGTTCACAAAACTGAACTTATCTAGTGGCGTACCCTACATGATTCTTCTCCAATTTTATCAGCTTATATCTATATGGGTGGCAGCCTCTTCCACTCATGTTCCATAGTCCGCTGGCTAGGATACAAGGTCTCCCCCTCCATGGAAGCCTATGATCATTTCTTCAGGAAGCTAGCCCTTGCACCAGGGGCCTTCAGTCTCATAAGCCAACTCTACCCTATAGGCAACCCAATAGTCCCCTACCTCAACCGCAGGCTAGCAATAAGCATCCGCCTATCTATCCTTGGTTATGGAGCTGTCCTCCTCACCCTCCTCACTACCATGATGGGGAAAATAGAAGTCTTTTAGAGCTAGGTGCAATAGTGGGTCACAAATTGCTTCTTATCGACTACAGTATCTATCCTGCTCTGTGAGGCTGGCCTCCCATCCCTGAACAAGCTCCACATGAACTGTTACAGAGTAGCTATCCTTTGGCTTGCCTGATCTAATCCTGAGATCACTCCAGCTGCAGTACGTCTGCCTGCCATCTCCTATCTCAGGCACTGCTACCATCAACTTAATTAAGGAAGCCTGCAGCAAGGGCCTTCTCGCGGACTAGAGTCTTCAGTCACCACCCCACAATTACTACTAGGATACACCTTCCCTATACCCATATGCCTTTATGGGGCTAGACCGCTTTACAGCAGGAAGAACCCATCTTGTGCGTACTGCCAAGAACCCTCTTGAAGCCTAGCCGAGCTGGAATGTAGCTGACCGCTCCCACACATGCTTTTCCTCTAGCTCAAGGGATTAGATTTTTGAGTGTGTAATTCCCCACTGCCCCTCCAAGTGTTACGAATGCAATATTTACCTTCCTAAGGTGTCGGCTATAGTCTATGGCTCTCCACTATGGGCTGAGCTGGACCTGCTCTGAGGTCTCCCCTCTTATATCTGTACTATGAACACTAACTTTCCTCCCACTATGTTTGGGGATATCACTACTATTCCCTCCTCATCCTCCAATAATGACTGTGACTATGCAGTCCCTTTCTTTCCTGCTTGTATCATTCATTGCAGTTATAACTTTTTTTTAAATTTCATTTCTTTGTACACTTTGTGAATTCCAAGGTATTGTTGGGATCACTGATACTATGGTGATCACTAGAGGAGGACTTGTCTGGTTATTTCTTTTATTTTACCGATTTGAAATTAACATTTGGTTTAACGTATTTGACCTAGTTTTGGAACGCTACCTAGTTAAGGAACACATTTATGATATTTCAAATATTGAGATAAATAGATATTAAACTAAGTTTTATTCCTAGTTTTATTTATTATTAGATCATGAAATAAGAAGCAATAGCTGGTATTGGAATATGGAAGACAATACCACATATGGATAATCTTTTGTACAGAACCACCAACTATTTTCCCTATACTGCAGGTTTGTTGCACATAATTCAAAATATATTAATAGTCTAATGTTTGATATATTTTTCCAATCTTATATGTGATCAGCACAAGGATAGGGTATAGAGTACTGCACTAGAGTTTGGTATATAGAACCACCTTGTAGCTATTAGGTATTTCATTCTAAGCTGAAACATCTAAGGGCTGTAGGTATTTTGACTTTCATCTATGCAGTACACCTTGTTAACAAACTTTTATTCAATTAAAAGATCTATTTTCACTTTCCACAATGTCATTAAAGACACTGCATAAGGAAGACCGGATTAGGAAGGCAATTAAAGCTCTAGCAGCTGATACGGAGCTGTCTGTATACAAGTTAGCTATCATCTACGAAATACCCAATACCACTCTGCACAAGCGAGTACTGAACCTGTGCATTACTGCGAAACGAGCCTCCTAGAAACAGCAGTTGCTATCACAGGGTGCTGGTGAGATACTTGGCAAATAGATCAAGAAGTGGGATGATTTTGGCTTTCCAACTATTCGCCAACCTGTATACCAGATGGTCCAGAGCCTGTCAAGATCCCAAGGTAGCAGAGACAAAGTAGGAGAGCATTGATTAAAATATTTCCAGGGCTCATATCCTGATTTGGATTCAAACGTGGGTAAAGGTTTGAACAAAGAATGAGCTTTGGCTACTGATATGGAATCGTTTAAAATTCATCATGATCGCTTCTATCATACGAAATCAAAATTCCATGTCCTTGAGGAAAATATCTGGAATACGTATGAGAAAGGCTTAGCAATTGGCTTAGAAGGTGCAGGAACTATAGTCTGCCATGCCTCACACTGCAATTCAAGCATCATTCAAGATGGTGGAAAAGAATGGATTACTATACTAGAGGCAATATCTGGTGGTGGGAAGGTACTAACGCCTTTTATAATTCTAAAAACAAGAGCACATCTGA
The DNA here is from genome assembly GCA_003316355.1 of Tuber calosporum. Taxonomy (NCBI): domain Eukaryota; kingdom Fungi; phylum Ascomycota; class Pezizomycetes; order Pezizales; family Tuberaceae; genus Tuber; species Tuber calosporum. The sequence goes on along the minus strand of QFET01005385.1, from coordinate 6,672 downwards.
TGGGACACTATACGAATATAGAAATGGAAGAAAATGAAGAGGCATTCTTTGCAACCTCTCCTAAAGGATATACCAATATCCAAGTCACATTTCAATAGTTCATGGAAGTGTTTGAGCCGGACACCAGAACGGAGGCCGGTCTTGATCACCATCGAATCCTCATATTGGATGGTCATTCTGCACATGTAGAAAACAAAGACTTCATTTAGTATTCGATAGATTACAATATTCATCTTCTTTGTCTACCTGCACATTCTACTCACATTCTACAACCTCTTAACGTAGATATCATTAGGCCTTTGACTATGAATTTTTAGCACGTGGTGGAGGATCGCCTGCGCCAGCTGGGTCTTCAAGGAGTAATTAAGAAAGGGAATGTATCTCATATGCTACACAGAGCACGGCAGAAGACATTCCCTTATGTAACGACCCCTAGATCAGTTGGTATAGCTTACCGAACCTCAGCCCAGCCAGTGGTCCTACTAGGACGTGGACAGGAACGATACCAGACACCTGCAAAGTAACATAGCAACCATAAGTACCTTTCATGAAGAAAGGGTACTTAGGTACCTAGTTAGATAGGGTAACCCAGGAAGGCCGGGTAATATTGGTGCACACTTAGGTAGGGTAACCCGGAAGCATAGTTAGGCAGGGTAACCCTTTAGATAGGGTAACCCATCCCCTCAGTTAGGCAGGGTAACCACCTAGGCAGGGTAACAGGGAGCTATAGGAAAACATGGTAAGCAGTGTAGACGCCACCGGGCGTGCTACATTCGCGTAACCAGGTGTTTATAGCTCGTAACATCGCGTGTAACAAATAGGTCAGTTACGCGGAACCTTCTGGTGACGCAATGGGGCGTTACACAGACTTCTGCAGCGATTTGCACCATGATAGGGCCCAGTTACCCTACCTTGGGGATCGCAGGTGAAATCGTAGACCTCAAGTTACCCTCCCATAACGTTACGCGAGACGCGAAATCCTACTACAAGTACCCCAGGGTCGTTGGAGTGATTTTGGCGCATCCAACACCCCCTTGCGGCTCCCACGTTCGCCCCTTGCGACGGGTGGGAAAGGGTGACAGTTGGTAAAAGCCTAACAAAACTGAGAAATCGTAGGTGGCAGCGTAACCCCGTATACGTCACTGCCGTCCTTCCGACCAGATGCTGTCCGCAGGATATATTTAGGGGTGGGCGACGGCCGACCTGGGCAAGTTATTAGTATTGACATCAGATGGCCTTCCGAGGGTACTCTAGGTGCCCATAATCCCAATGGGATGTATGGGGGTCCCCAGGAACTGCTACCTGAGAGTCCGGGATAAACGGAAGTTTGTGCGGATAAAACTCTACTACTTACACAACGATAGCCCAGGCGCTATACCATTACTGAGGGACGTTACAGGACTCTAAGAGGCATTCAGTCTTATCACGGCTAAGGTGATCCCTGAACGGTTGGCTATAGGTAGCGCCTATTATGCCAACTCAGTAAAGACACTTACCGGTGGAGCTATGCAGTCACAAGAAAAGCTGCCGATAGGCCAAGTAGACACAGTTGACTGCAGTGCTTGCATAGACAGGAAAAGCCATAGGGCTACTGAGTCTCATACCCAGGTTTGGGTCCAAAGTCGGATTGTCAGTTGGCCCTTGACAAGACGGCGATCGGAAAGGTTTTTCTCTCCTGCAGGCATAATCAAAATGCATTGCAGAAAACCTCTATGATTGAACGGACTCAACTTACCCGTGGGATCCACAGGCCCTGAAGTTAATTCCGGAAGGGCCATGTGTCAGATGATCCCTGAGTGGAGAAGGGAGCTCGCTTAACGGTCGGAGTAGGGATGGGTGTCGTTGGCTTTATAATTCTACTTAAGTAAACGCGAACGGTACTCTACTCTGATAACCAACTATCCTCTCGAGAAGACTTGAATTGAGTGAAGCTCTGGCTTAACGATATTAAGTTTTATCATTTGATTCAATTATTTTATCTTTACCTTCTGTGAACTTTGCGTTGAGTCTTTGGTGCGGTCGCAACCTTAGGATCCATCTTCCTATAGGGTGCCCCCGTTACACCTTACGCTACTATTCAGCCTGCATGGTATTGATATTGCCTAATGTGTTTTAACTGAGATCGAATTATGAAAGATCCTGTTCTTCAGGGAATAATGGCTGTCAAGCAACAACACTCCGATGGATGCCCTGGCCTTAGACCTGTTTCCAGTCGCCTAGATGGAGCCCCTAAGATCGATTGTATTGAGAAGATGAATGATTCTATTCCTATTAGTGAGGACAACAGGTTGCTCAAAGAGCTCCTTAGTCCAAGTATTCAGCATGGAAGAAGAAATAATACCGTAAAAACAATTGCAGAAGTTGTGACACAAAATACACAGCAGCTGCGAAAGCCTGTGAAACCTAATTTGAGTCAACTACCTGGTGGCTTACTTCTTAGTACCAAGCAACTTGCAAATTTGGACTATAAGCGCCAGGCACAAGACAAAAATACAGTGGAGGGAGCAGAGCTGCCTAAATCGAAGAGAGCTGGAACCAAGTGAACCCAGTAACCCATCAAAACTGGAAAAGTGGGCAGAACTAAGAAGCAGAAGGTGGTAATCCAGTCAAGTAATGATGGAGATGACACAGAGATCTGTGAGAGCGATGCAGAGATAGATACTGATGATGAAACTAAAGTTACTGTGGTATCATAAAATGTGTTAAAAATTGTTTATTTTTCAAACTGATAACTTGACAGTTACCAAGCTCCACATATTATTTTACTACCATACAACAAGAGAGGAGATCAGCAGACCTCAGTTCCAGGTCCTGAATTGTCTTGATCTTTTGTTCCTTTTCTGTGGTTACTCAATTCATTAGTCTAACATAGACTGTAACTTGGTCCTCAGTTTCTTGAATAACTTTTTACTTTTTTACTCTTGAAATTGCTAATTAATACACAGTATTTAGGGCTATGTACAGAATTGGAATATGAATTTATAGGTGATTTATAGCTTTAGTGAGCAAGATATAAGTATTTTGGTTATGTGTATACAAGTTGGAAAAAGTGTTCCATAACTAGGTAGTGTTCCATAACTAGGTCAAACACGTTATGACATAATCAGTGCTCAAGGCAGGTTCCTGTATGTTAACACGGAATAAAGGACTAAATCAACCAATGAACAAAACCTCCTTGTTACGGGACATCCTCTGTCCCCCCTACACACCTGCTGGTTGGAATCTCAACACCAGGAGAAATTATTACCAGTTTTGTTTCGACTTACCATCACCTTTTGACCATGCTAGCACCTGGAGATTTGTCTTAATTATTTCCTCCTCGTCATGCGCCTTAGGGTCTTTCCCTTTTAGCTCCCTCTCTTGTCTTCTGTCATACTTGTTGATAGTTGACTTCCTGCCCCAGCTTTGATTTTGCCTTGCTTGGATTTCTTGTCAGCCACCCTTAATACTTACATAGTCAGGAATTACTTCTGACCTCCCCATAGCCCTTGGAGACAGATTTGCTGTAGGGGGAAACCTTCTACAGACCTATAGTTGCTTTAGGTAATTGATGCTCGATTCCCCCACTCTCACTTTGATGAGAACTGCCTAGAAAGCAGTATAATTGATTCTGTTGGTCCTGAGGTCTACCTGTCTTCGATCCTTACCTGCTTCTCCACTCTCCTTCTGACAGTTGATTGGCAGGCACCATACTCTGCTCAACTTATGCTGGCTGCATATTACTAGTAATTCTGTAGGAAAAGTTGATTTACATTGTTTAACAAATACTTCCTACTTGTCTATCAGCTTACCAACCTGCTTAACTTGATTGCTTTCGCTTTCTCATGCCTGATACGGTTATTGCCCCTCCACCCCCTACCTCACCCTACTAGATTAGTAGGATATGGGATGTTGTGCCCTTGGCCTGATTGATAGTTCAGGTTAGTTTCCTCCTTAGGTGTTTGGTTGGGTTTGGAGGTCTTGGTTCTTGTTCACTGTTGGACTTTGTTTATTACCTATGTCACTTGTCTGCGAAGGAGAAAGGTTTACTATCTTTGCAATATTTCAGGCCTGTTTCTTGTTTCTAGTTTTTTCTGGCCAAGCTCTGAACTTTAGTTCAGTAAGAGTGGGTTTAAAGCTGAGGGAGGATTGGCCAGACAGTAATTAGAGGTTTCTTTCTACCATAGCTTCGTGTGCAAGTAGTTTATGTACCTTAAATAGTAATTTAATGAAATAATCATAAAAGAACCCCCCCTCATAGTTAACCTATTATCAAGCAATAAAGAAGTAAGCTTAACCATATAGGAAGTTTACGAGCCTTCGTAAACCTTTATCTTTTATCGTACTTTTTAGAGAGAGACCTCATAGTTCCCTGACTTTCTCACTTCGAGCATGGCCTAGACAATTCAACTATACAGAATTTGCTTCCCTTTAACCCTATATTGTCTTTCTCCTGTGATTAAAGTAACTTGACTTGTTCAAGGCTGTTACTTCTCATATCTAAAGACTACTACGATGCAATAAGCTTGAACCAGTACAAAAATTGTAGCTACTGTCAGCCTCTTAACTTTGATAACATCTTCTCTGTCTGCTGCAAAGACTATGCACTAGAGCTTCATGTAGGAGCTCTCCAACATCAACATCGTATATAGCAAAGGTTTACTGACCATATATCTCAGCAAAATCACTGGTGCATAACTACATTCACTTAAATAAACTATCTAAGATTATATACAAGATCCTTGACTCAACCCTCAATCCTCAAGATCAATTTTTGAACGTCAGCTAAACTAACAATGAGAGAAGTACTACAGATACATCTATATCAGTACCTGATATCTAATTTTTGATGGTTTATCTACCATATCATCTTTAGTAGAAATACTTACTGCCAACCTTCAGAAATGCCAGTAGTTGAAACTGTTAGACCCTCGTGGATCAATAAACTATTTTTAGTTGCTACACTGGGAGACTTTACTCAAATCTATGCCCATTTTCATGGGCTAGAGTTTTAGTAGGAGAAATTTCAAAATTGGTAATGAGAGTGGTCAGATTGTTCTTCCATTAGCAATTTTTGTACCTGCAGGCCAGACAACTAGCCTCTTTAAATTTTCTTATAAAGAATATATTTAATAGTCTAAGCAAGGTGTCATCTCTATAGCTTACAAAGACACACCTATTCTTAGGCATTGGGACCAGCCAGAATGATGGAAGAGGATCATACAAAAGCCACCTCTTAAGTATCCTTATTTCTGACCTGAAGCCGTACTAGCTATCCTATTACCTAGTTGGGTTGTCTAATATACATAATTCGATAATATGCTGAACTAACTACGAAGCCAATAAATATACAAATAACTTCCACCAATTTGGAGTATATAGATTGCATTACATGGACCGATCCTTGAGAGAAACTGTCGATGACAATAACATTGCAATCTCTGCACAATCACTGGAGGCCAGGCAGAGTTTTACAATGCTAAGAATTTTTGAATAGCTAAATGGCCAGAGGTATAGTTATCAAGGATTCAGAGATACAGGTAGGTCGCTGGGCAATGGAACTATTGAGTAGTTATATCAACTGGAGCAGCAAAGGTTACGTACGCATGTTTAGAAAGACTTTTGACGACAATAGATTCAAAAGGAGAATTAGACCTATATCTTGGAAGCTTATGATTGGATCCTGGTAAAGCCTCTCTTCCAACCAAATACTAAATTGAACCACTAGGCCCAGGAAAGGTCTTGAAGGATGAATGACCAAAGTTAATTTACTTCTTAATAACAACTGGAACAGAGAGCTAGTATGAAGGCCTACACAGAAGCTCTAGAACTTCAGTTAGCGGAAAAATCACATACAGCAGTAGTATAGGAGGGTGCTAGTAATAGTGATCTAGCAACGTCAGACCAATGAGAAAAAATGGTAACCATAGAAGGTACGATTGCTACAAAGAGAGTAGCCTCAGCTCCTAGGAAGTATAAAGGAAAGTTAGTAAACAGTAGAGGAAATAAAATACTACCGCAACCACTACCAGCTAACCTTGATGATGCCCCTGACTTAAATGATGACAATGTGTCTTATAGGGACAGAGAGGATGGACATGGCAGAAAAGGCTGTGGCCGTCACGCACTTCCTTATTACTATCAATCCTCAGGAACAATGTATCCTAGGATAGGTGAACTTTACATTTCTTAGAAGATATTAGTACTCTCTATTAACCTAATAAGCTAATAATGGAACCTGCTTCCTATATCGGATAAATGACCAGAAAGATGTTGGATATTGGTTAACAGCCTGTGTACACTATTTCTATCACAATTCTGAACTGAGGGAATATCACGTATACCAAATAGTCCTTATCTTGGGGAAAATAAAGAGGAACAAAGTAGCCCACTTATCTGTGAAAATACAGTAAGATAATACATGGCTTAGGTGAAGATACATGGGTTCTGAACTATTCCACATGTGATCCCTTTGACTGGAAATGACAAAGCTATTTATTGGCATAAAGGAACAGGACAAGATTTAGAAGAAATGTCCAAGGTATTCAATAAGGAAAAAATAGAGTTTTACCTTCTTCTCCTCGAACAACCTGAACAGCAAAGTTGGACTTTCTGGAATCAGTTGGTGAGTGCAAGTATGTAACATGAGTACATGTTCCGGTACCTCTATTACCACTCTCGTTAGCCTTTCCT
>QFET01005384.1:0-68463 GCA_003316355.1 Tuber calosporum | reverse complement strand
CCCCGCTCGGTCAAATAATCCCCCGAACTATTTAGTATTCTGAGGGTGTCTAGCACTCTACCAGTAAATAGCCTTCGATTCATTTGCCAAATGAACAAAGTTCAAGTAGATGTAGCTCAGTTGCCAACATCTTACGGAATACCTGTTGATCAGTCTGGATGGCCGTCTTTCTTGCATATATGCACTCAAGTGCATATGCATGCGGATTATCAAGAGTCATAGTCCTCCATACATTAGAGTCTAGATCTTTCACCGAGGCTGAGCAGCTCTGCTATAGACACTACTTCTTGCCAGCGTGGGTTGTAGTCATATAGTTACCTCCCGGTTCTATATACTATCACATCAACTAATTTGTACCATTTCCCATATGTGTAACAATCGGAAAGGTTTTTCTCTCCTGCAGGCATAATCAAAATGCATTGTAGAAAACCTTTATGATTGAACGGACTCAACTTACCCGTGCGACCCACAGGCCCTTAAGTTAATTCCGAAAGGGCCATGCATCAGATGATCCCTGAGTGGAGAAGGGAGCTCCCTTAACGGTCGGAGTAGGGATGGGTGTCGTTGGCTTTATAAATCTACTTAAGTAAACGCGAACGGCACTCTACTCTGATAAGGAACTATCCTCTCCAGAAGACTTGAATTGAGTGAAGCTCTGGCTTAATGATATTAAGTTTCATCATTTGATTTAATTATTTTATCTTTCCCTTCTGTGAACTTTGCATTGAGTCTTTTGGTGCGGTCGCAACCTTAAGATCCATCTTCCTATAGAGTGCGCCCGTTACAGTATATCGTTAAGCTCTTCGCATAACTCTCTCCTGCGAATTGTTGCTCCTCGAGACCCCTTTTTGACATTTACGAGTACGGGTAACCTTGTCAGGAACAAGTAGCCTAGGGTGGAAAGTATTATGTGTGAAATGTCTCTTATGCGTTCACAACGGAATACCGTCCCTCCCACACCGGGTCCCCTCTTGGACTACGATGTTATCGCAGACCTAAGGGGCCTGGCTTGGGAGGCGGTTACGAAGTTGAATGAAGCAGCACCCATTTTGGTGCCTGAGGAATGACAGACCATGGTGGTCCCCCATCCTAGGGCACTCATGGAATCCACCACCCACAATCCCTCCGTGATGGTACCTGAGGCGGTCACTGAAGGGGTTACTTTTGAACCTTTTACCCACGAAGTCTTTGAGAATTACAACGACATGAAGTAGGCCGTTGGTTCGTGGAAGCCCACTCCCAACTCAAATGCTTTGTGGAGGCAATGCAGACCTATTTTCAAGAGAAAATGGTCAACATGGCCACCATATGGGTAAAGAAGGTACAAGATGCCTATCGCCAGCAGGTCATGACAGTGCAAGCACTGAAGGGTCGCCTAAAGGCCCTCGAGTGGGCTGTGAGTCAAGGAATCAGCATTGATTCCGAAAATGATGTGATTATGGAGCAAGCTCCTCCGCTTACCCTTGTCCGCACAGGACTGATCAGTTTTGCCACGCACTTTGCGGAAGCCATGGCAAATGTCACATGGCATGAGCATTTAACGCCACATGCCAGGGAAGCTTTGGGACTTGGCCTCACTCCAGGCACATCGCAGGTATCACCTTTTGCACTCGCTGTTGAAGCCCCCCTAGCCAGCCGATCTCCGAGCCCTTCTGAGCTCAGGCACGGTGCGAAGGTCTTCACGCCTCGCAGGGGTAACAAAGGACAAAAGACCCGCAAAACCTAAAACTACGACCGCCATTGGAGCCCTTCCGGCTGAGCCATCAACGCCAACTATGGTTTTAGAGGCTCAGCGACCATATGCGGTGGCAGAGGCAACTCCCTTGCCAGCCACACCACAAAATCCGGCACCGCTTATCCTCCCGAAAGCACTGCCGGCTCCAGCCGAACCCACGGGTTGCGCCAGGAGGACTGGGTTTGCATGGGTAGTAGCGCAGTCGGCTACGAATTATTGTTCTCCTGTGTGTAGGATCGAGGGAAGACCAGATGGGAATATCGGATTTCACCATAGCCCGCCATGTACGAAAGGGACCGGTGAACCGATAATGTAAAATCCCAAAGGTCCGAAGTTCAAAAAGACCCATTGTCGCTTCTGTGGTTCGGAAGACCATACGGATGTTGGAGCTTGTCCCACCTTCCAACAGTTAGTTCAGAGTGGAGTGGATAAGGTCCTTGCTGCTAAAGGTCCTCCATCCCCCGCACCTCCCACAAGAGTGTTTTCCCCTCCGCATGCTTCTCTCCGAGAAGCCAGTCACGAAAGCAATGAGGACCGCTCTAGCGACTATGAGGAACCATTGGGACTCCGCGGTGGAAACACTGGTGGAGGTGGTGGTAGCAATCCACCAGGTGGTGGAAACGTCGGCGAAGCAGGAGAACCGCGTGATTCCGACTCCTCGTGTAGTAGCGACGAATCCTCCTCCTCCCTCCCCGATCTCAGCAGATTTCTGGGTCGACACAATTCGCGCTGGAATGAGGCTAAGTGGCGACAGTATGATGAGCGGTGTCAAGCCGTGACGGACTTTCTTCGAAGATCCAACAAGATATACCACACTCGGCAGAAGAAGCCCGAGAAGTTGGGGATCAAGGGGTTCAATGGAGACCCACTTGACACACAGCGATTCATCCAGGATGCGGAGATTAGGTTTGACTACTATCGACACTGTAAGCTGTCTGATATGGATAAAGTCAGCCTGATCATCGTGCTTCTTGAAGGGGCGGCAAAGAAATGGTACAACCGCATCCAGGTGCACATTAGCCAGGATGCCGCACAACGGGCAGGAATGACCTTTAACCCAGGCAATGAATTGCGCACTTGGGCAGCTTTCCGAAAACGCTTAGAGTCCAGTTTCGGTGGTCACTCAGATCGGGATCGTGCTCTTCGTGAGTGGAATGGTTTGGCTATGAAGCCTGGAAAGGTGGACCAGTTTATTGATGAACTCATTCGCTTAGCCAGTGAGTTACCTTATGACGCGGTAGTAGTTAAGGACAAGGCCCGCATAAGCATGACCGCTGAATTGCGAAATCCTTGGGGACTGTAAACCCCACACCCGCAAGCATACATCGATTACCTAAACCTGCTTCGCAACACCGGCCATCAGCTGGAAGATGTTGCATCCTGCAACAGAACAGCTTTTAAGGAAAAGCCTACATCCCACGATCGAGGAGATGAGATGTCCGCGGTCGCTAAGCGACAACGAAAGAAGGAGCGAGGCCCTGGGAACCGAAATCCACGGACTCAAACGAGCACTGCCAACCTCTCCCGGGTTAAGAAATCTGACTATGAAATCAAACATCGGAATATTGCGCCTACTCTGGTTGACAAACGCCGTCGGTTAAAGCAATGTTCATGGTGTGGAACCCAGAGTCACTTTTGGAAACAGTGTACTGCTCCCTAACCCGTAGTTCAATCAATCAAACCCTCACGCAAGCGGTCTGCATCTGAGGCTGAGCATTTAGCACCTACGGTATCTAAACACCGTCGCATTTAGGCTCCACCCCCTGAGTTCAAAAGGGTTACTGAGGTCCGCGGATCCCCTCGATTTTGGAGCTTGATACCGAAGGAAGTAATTAGGTAAGCCCTTTAGTCAGTGTCGGAGAAACCAGAAAGCTGTCTACCACTCTTTGCATTAAGGCACAGAGGAAAAGGCTAGAAGGAAAAGGAAATTGGACAAGGTGAGTCCCCTCACCCTTTCAAAAGAACAAGGCTGATCAGCCATTGTCAGGACAGGGTAGGATTACGGGTTTTCATTTGGTAAGGTTTTGCCTGGGTTTATTTCTTATTTCCTTTGTTGTTTGCTTTCCTTGGGGAAGACTGATAGAGATGGTCTGGTTTCATTGGTTTTTTTTCACTTATTTATATCAATCAGGCAGGACTTGATTAAGCAATTGAAAATATTTACAAGTTTACCTGAGGAGGGTTAAATGCCAGAAATTTCGCAGGCGTTATTGTAAACACCCAAACTTTATTATATAACATGAGATACAATATGACGCTTAAGCGAACAAAACCTGTTAGCGAAGAAAGACCCGCTAAGCGGCCAAGGCTAGTTGGCCCGCCGCCCCACACTAGGTCAATACACGTGAAAGTCCTCTTGGACTGGAATTTCAAGAAGCATATAAATAGTAAGGAAGCCTTGCTTCAGTTGGACAGTGGCGCTACGGGTGCCGTGTTAACTAGCACATGGGTTAAGAAAGCCCAATTACCATGTATCCGGCGGAAACATCCGACACCAATCTCTGATGCAAGTGGAAACCAGATTCTAGGGTCCGGGGAACATTACACCACAACGGTGAGAATGAAGATAGGCGACCATGTGAATGGTATAAGGTTCGAACTTGCAGATATGCTGGACACCAAGGTAGACGGTTATCTTCCGAATTCGTGGTTGAAGGACCACAACCCCGATATTGACTGGGAAACTGTTATTCTGAAGTGGTGTTCAGAATACTGTAAGACAAACTGTCTTGTCGCAAAGGGACGAATAGAGTTCATCACTAGTAAAGAACTCCTAGCCGAGGATAGTAGTCAAGTGTACCTTTTAGGTATGGCAATATATACTGGAGAAGATGGCAAGGACATTAGCGTCAGCCTTCTACCAGAATATAGGGATTATGCAGATATTTTCAGTCAGGAAAATATAACTTCCCTTCCCTGGCATACTGAGTTTGATCACAGGATTGAACTCGAGCCGGGGGCCAAACCTCCATCGGGGCCTATTTACCCCCTCTCTAAGCGAGAAGTAGATGTACTATATGACTACATCCGGGAAATGGAGCAACAAGGGAAGATCCAGCGTTCTACGTCGTCTGCCGGAGCCCCTATCCACTTTGTGCCGAAGCCAGATGGTACGCTTCGATTATGTATCGACTATCGCAGACTTAATAAGATGACTATTAAGAACAAGTATCCTTTGCCTTTGATGAACGAGCTACGAGATAGGCTCGGGAAAGCCACAGTGTTCACTAAGCTGGACTTGAAATATGGCTATTATCTCATCCGGATGGCACCGGGTGAAGAATAGAAAACCGCCTTTAGGAGTCGTTATGGCCTGTACGAGTATACGGTAATGCCGTTTGGGCTATGCAACGCACCATCTACCTTCCAGAGTATGATCAATAGCGTATTCAGGGATATGCTTGATGCAGGAGTCATCGCCTATATGGATGACATCTTGATATACTCAGAGACGATCGAAGAACATGTTTTGTTAGTTGGTCAGGTAATGGAGAGACTGTGCAAGGCAGGTCTCTGCGTTACCATAAAGAAGTCCACCTTCCACCAAAGGGAAGTTGAATTCCTAGGGTATATGATATCTGAGCATGGGATATCTATGACGACTCGTAAGGTAGAGGAGATCAAGGCTTGGAAGACTCCTCAGAACGTAACTGACGTTCAATGCTTCATGGGCTTTGCGAACTTCTATCGTCGATTCATCAACGGGTTTAGTAAAGTGGCAAAGCCTCTGACGGATCTGACCAAGAAGGATGTAAAGTGGGACTGGTCGCCCGCTTGTGAGCGGTCATTTGAATATCTAAAGGAGTTGTTCACCACTGGTCCCATTCTGACACACTTTGATGGCTCTCTTCCCACTAAGTTGGAGACAGACACCAGTGATTTCGCATTGGGTGCTGTGCTATCCCAATTATGTAATGACCAGAAATGGCACCCTGTAGCCTATCACAGTAGGAAGTTCCTGCCTGCGGAGGTGAACTACGATGTTTACGATAAAGAGATAACGGCGATCGTCGCAGCATTCAAGGAATGGGATCATCTATTGCACTCGGTGGAGGACCAGATTGTGGTATATACAGACCACAAGAATCTGGTGTACTTTAATAGTACCAAGATCCTAAACCGGAAGCAACACCGCTGGGCGGAATTCCTACAGCCGTTTAACTTCAAGGTAGTATACCGAGAAGGCCGGCCTAATGAGAAGGCAGATGGGTTATCGCGGCATAGGGACTACCGCCCGGAAGGGGGGAGTGATCCTCTACCAGAAACATTTTTTCGGCCTGGGCAGTGGCACATACAGTAGGAACGAGACCTCCTGCGCCCACAGACGCTACTTACTTGTCAAGGGTTTCGCCTACAGTCTGGATTTCTGAGAGCCTTGCGTGCTGCTGCGAAACTAGATCAGGCGTACCTGGTAGTACTGAAGGCAGTGGTTAACAAAAGTAACACTGTGGATGCCCATTTCGATGTGGAAAAGGACTTGCTCACCTACAAGAATCGGTGGTATGTTCTCTAAGACGAGGGGCTTGGGAGAACAATCATGGAAGCAGAACATGTTTCACACATCGCTGGACACTTTGGAACATACAAGACAATACCACGAGTTAAGGCAAACTTCTACTGCCCGAGAATGGAGGAAAACATCAGGGAATATGTCCGGACCTGTGATGTATGCCAAAGAAGCAAAACGATCCGGCATAAGAAGTTTGGCTTGCTTGAGCCTATTGAAGTTCCGATTAGACCATGGAATGCTATTTCCATGGACTTCATTCTGGCATTACCAAACTCCGAGGGATATACAAAGATTTGGGTCATAGAGGATAGATTCTCCAAGATGGCTCACTTTATCCCTTTAGCAACTCAGGTGCCCATAAAGGAACTTGCTCTCAGATTTCTGAAAGAGATTTGGTGATTGCATGGGCTCCCAGAATCAATCATTTGTGATCGCGATACCCGTTTCACATCCAAGTTTTGGATGAGTCTCATGGATCTACTACAAGTCAAACTCAATGTATCTACGGCCTTCCATCCGGAAATAGTTGGGCAAACTGTGAGGGTTAAACAGACCTTGGAACAGTATCTAAGAAGTTACTATTCCTACCAGCAAGATGATTGGGCTGCACTGCTACCCTTAGCGGAGCACGCATACAATACGTCAGTATCCGAGTCGTCGAAGGTGTCACCCTTCGAGTCGAACTACGGGTTTGTGCCACGGACTAATTGGTCCGGGGCCGTGTCTGAACCTCAAAGTATACACTCAAACAGTGAACTCGTCGTCAAGGATTGGGAGGGTACATGGCAAGGTATTCGAGAGACCCTACAAAGGGCCCAGGAACGACAGCGGAGATGACATGAGCAGAAGCATCTTCCATCACCCGAGTATGTCACCCTGGAGGATGTAGTCCAAGGCAGAGCTAAGAAGGCAGACAGTGTTATATTGGACCGACGTAACATTTGCACTAAGCGACCTATGGAAAAACTAGACTACAAGAGATTTGGACCTTTTGTAGTCAAGAGGAGAATAGGGACACAGGCTTATGAGCTGCAGCTGCCTGCAAGGTGGACAATCCATCCGGTCTTCAATGTGGGACTTCTGGAACCTTACCGTGAGGATCTGGTAGGCAGACCTGCTAAAGCCATACCAGAACCCGACATCGTTGATTCGGAGCCCAGCTATATAGTAAGAGCCATAGTAGGTAGTCAGTGGTATGGAAGTATAAAAGCAAAATTCCCACACCGGTTTGTACAATACTTGGTATCGTGGGAAGGGTATGGCAGTGAAGAAAATTCATGGGAGCCGTTTGAGATGTTGGAAGGAACCGCAGGCGAGGCATTGCCATGTTTTCATGACTGGTATCCTGCTAAGCCAAGGGATCACCGTGTATAAAAAGTACCTTAAAAGGGGGGTAAGTGGGAAAAAATCAGCCCACACATGAAAACTAAGTCTGAGGAGAGACTTATGGAAGAGGGGAGTAGTGTAACGACCCCTAGATCAGTTGGTATAGCTTACCGAACCTCAGCCAAGCCAGTGGTCCTACTAGGACGTGGACAGGAACGGTACCAGACACCTGCAAAGTGACATAGCAACCATAAGTATCTTTCGTGAAGAAAGGGTACTTAGGTACCTAATTAGATAGGGTACCCCAGCAAGGCCGGGTAACCTTGGTGCACACTTAGGTAGGATAACCCCGCTAGACAGGGTAACAAAGAGCTAGAGTCAGGCAGGGTAACCCTCTTGGTAGGGTAACCCGGAAGCATGTTCCGGCAGGGTAACCCTTTAGATAGGGTAACCCATCTCCTTATTTGGGCTGGGTAACCAGTTAGGCAGGGTAACAGGGAGCCCTAGGAAAACATGGTAAGCAGTGTAGGCGCCGCCGGGTGTGCTACATTCGTGTAACCTGATGTGTCTAGCTAGTGGAATCGCGTGTAACAAATAGGTCAGTTACGCGGAACCTTCTGGTTACGCAATGTGGCGTTACACAGACTTCCGCAGCGATTTGCACCATGATAGGGCCCAGTTACCCTACCTTGGGGATCACGGGTGAAATCGTGGACCTCAAGTTACCCTCCCCTAACATTACGCGAAACGCTAAATCCTACTACAAGTACCCCAGGGTGGTTGGAGTGATTTTGGCGCGTCCATCACCCCCTTGCGGCTCCCACGTTCGCCCCTTGCGACGGGTGGGAAAGGGTGACAGTTGGTAAAAGCCTAACAAAACTGAGAAATCGAAGGTGGCAGCGTAACCCCATATACATCACTGCCGTCCTTTTGACCAGATGCTGTCCGCAGGATATATAGCGGTGGGCGACGGCCGACGCGGGCAAGTTGTTAGTATTGACATCAGATGGCCTTCCGAGGGTACTCTAGGTGCCTATAATCCCTATGGGAGGTATGGGGAGTCCCCCGGAATAGCTATCTGAGAGTCGGGCATAATCGGAAGTTTGTCCAGATAAAACTCTACTACTTACACAATGATAGCCCTGGCGATATACCATTACTGAGGGATGTTACAGGACTCCAAGAGGCATTCAGTCTTATCCCGGCTAAGGTGATCCCTGAACGGTTGGCTATAGGTAGCGCCTATTTAGCCAACTCAGTAAAGACACTTATGCGGGGGAGCTACGCAGTCCCAAGAAAAGCTGCCGATAGGCCAAGTAGACACAGTTGACTGCAATGCTTGCATAGACAGAAAAAGCCATAGGGCCACTGAGTCTCATACCTAGGTTTGGGTCCAAAGTCGGATTGTCAGATGGCCATTGACAAGACAGCGATCGGAAAGGTTTTTCTCTCCTTTAGGCTTAATCAAAATACATTGCAGAAAACCTTTATGATTGAACGGACTCCTCTTACCCGAGCGATCCACAGGCCCTGAAGTTAATTCCGGAAGGGACATGTGTCAGATGATCCCTGAGTGGAGAAGGGTGCTCTCTTAACGGTCGGAGTAGGGATGGGTGTTGTTGGCTTTATAATTCTACTTAAGTAAACAAAAACGGCACTCTACTCTGATAAGGAACTATCCTCTCGAGAAGACTTGAATTGAGTGAAGCTCTGGCTTAACGATATTAAGTTTTATCATTTGATTCAATTATTTTATCTTTACCTTATGTCAACTTTGCGTTGAGTCTTTTGGTGCGGTCCCAACCTTAGGATCCATCTTCCTATAGGGTGCCCCCGTTACACTTAAACTTCGGAATCAATTTTCCTTCGGTCCTAATGGTGGGTATCTTGACATAGAGGTCTTTGTCCTTGATGATCTTGTGGTTAAAGTGCCATAATAGTGGTAGAGTGTCTGCCTTTTCTATAACAAAAACCTCCTAGAACATCTAAAAGACATCTGGTATATCTTCATGTTTGGCCATCACTGAGTAAGGCTGAATGGTTTTCCAATTGCAGTTTAATCTAACTCTGTGGTTAGGCAAGTAGAGGGTATTTTTCGGCATTCAATGACTGCTCTTATCATTTGAAATCAACCTTACTGATTACAATTTCATATTCTGATACTGGAGTAACGCTCATATGTACCTTGTGTACCTACCCGCTTCCAATTTTGATAAGAGTTATATAAGTAAGATTGCTGCTGGATATGGATGCCTTTTCAGCCATTATGAGCGTGGTAGGAGGCTACATATTGGAATAAGGGATATTATTTATTTTGACAACGCGGTTTCTGATTTGAGTTCCGCCAATTGTTATAATATCTACTAGGACTCTTGCATGTTTCTTGTTGCCTAGCATTGTGAGTTCTAATACTTGGAATGGCCTTGCCGCTTCTTTGGGTAAGCAAACAGTAGTCTTGTGTGTAATGATAATATTCCTAGATCCAAGTCTTCTGTATAATCACTTTCAGCCTCATAGAGCTCTTCAGTGTAATCAGCGGTGTCCTGGGAAATTGTAAAATGATTGGACATATTCTCCTTCTTTGGACAATTATTTGCCATATATGTTGCATTCCACAGTAGTAACAGGCTCCCTCACTCTTGTGTCGATCCATATCCTAGTTCTTACGGTTATTATGTTTAGGAGGGTTGGATTTTCTAACTGGAGCTTTGTCTTTTGCTACTTGCTTAAGACTAGTTTGTTGCGGAGATATATTAGCTTTGTTGGTCTTATCTCTGGTGGTGCTGGAGGAGCTGCCACTATTAAATAGGCTTTTTTATTGAACATTGTTTAATTATATCTCTCTACCAATTAGACAACTTCATTCTAGGTATCAGTAACTCTATTCTGTGATTCTACATTCCTTCTGAGCCTGGGATATATAGTGTCAAAAGATCTTGCCTTTAGTCATAGTCTGATATAGAGTCTCCTGGGGACTGTTGTACATTCTGCCATTAGAGGTACAGGTTATCAGTATTGGTTGATGATACAAAAAGCTGCTTGAATCGATTCTTGATTTTTGGTCAGAGAGTTGGTTGTCTACAAACTCATCAATGAGGTTGAAATAGGCACTATATGCTTACTTTTCTATATTGGCGCCATAGTAGCCTACTATATCCTCTGTGTCATCAAGGATATTATAATTGCATTAGTACTTCTAAACGACCATAAACCTGTCCTATAGTTTGTCTCATTATTGACTTAACCTTCTCCACTAAACTTTGATCTTTGTGAATGAATGATCTTTGGTTTCCAGAGTTGTTCTATAGTATGAGCCATCGTTCTTGATACTGTTTGAGGTACCGGTTGGTGTCAGGGAGTTTCTTGTAGTTTTACTTTTCCCTGAAGCAGTTGCAGTGGTATAGAGGATCCTGGGCAGTGGTGAAATCTGCAAGGTTGTGTACAGCTTTATCAGTTTACTACATAGTGTAGAAATGTTCTAAAGACTTTTTCCAAAATGCTCCTGGTTCTTGAACTTGATTCCAGAGCTGTCTCAGTTCTCAGGAGTTCTCTTTGAAGGATTTACTCTGTAGTAAGCACTTCTTCACAGTTTGTATCCAGGTCTTATAGTTATAGAAAACTTGGACTAGGAGCTAGCTGGTATAGCATAACCTTTTCCTTCTTGTTCTGTATCGGGGTTATTCCTGAGTCTGCTGTGAGATCTGGATATACTTCCAGATCTAATAGATTGACTTGTTCGGTCAGTAATGATGAATGTAGCACCTGAGCCGGTAGTCTCTCCCTGTAACTCCTGCTTCTAACTAGTTATCAAGCAAATGGGAGGGTTATAAATCCAACCTTGTGTTCACAATCCTTAGCATCAGATATCACCAGCAGAGGAGAAAAAAATGCCACAGGTGCTAGCCTTTGTGAAATGTTATACAATAGAGCCTAAGCGTTAGTCCCTTATGACTAAGGTATCTAAGGAGATCTTCAGAGCGGTAAAGACAAGGTGTGTATAATACAACAGTTTATAGAGCTAAGGGGTGAAGAGGATAGTCGTTCAACCAAGTCAATTCCCTGTCTAGGCATCTTTCTCTAGTCTCAGATCTCCTGCTAGCCAGGTGACTACTCTTAAATAGACGAAATTTGTTTTTAAAGAGGTGAGGCTCTGGAAAACAGTAGCAACTATTAATACTGTTGAGTGTACAGTTACTGGAATCCTGTACCCAGGCTGGAGCCCTGGAAAGCCAGATGTTTATTCAAAACACTGCCTTTATCCTACCACTGGTATAAATTACTGGTTCCATACCTTGGAACTCCGGCAGCACATTCCTGCCAATCCTCCAAAAACTAAATAAGCTGAGCTCCAGATTCTAGAAACTCCAATTGGGAAATCAAATAATAAAGAACTAAAATCAGAAGAATATTAACAAACTTTGGAAAGGCTAACACGTGTCCTAATTCAGTTATTGGAACATATAGACTTGTTACCCAATCCTGTGGAGGCGGTTGTAGTATTGCAGAACATTGTGTGTATTCCACTGGTATGACCCATATCCAACAATAATAATAACATTATCAACATTGGAGAAAATAATATTTCTTAAGTTATTGTGATCAAGAGAAGATACATTTATAATAAATAATAAAACTTAGTTGAGAAAAGCCTAAGGTACACCCACTGGAACAGGATGAACTAAATTATGTTACCTTAGAAAAATAGATTGACACTTCATGTGAGATACAAAGGAATGAAGACAGAATTTCATATGAGGAGATATGCCTCACGGGAGAAGTTGTGAAGTCAAAAAATCCAGGAGGGATATTGTCAAATTTCTATTTGAGGTGTAGGAAAGAGTAGAGATCATGAGGCTTGCCCTCTACATGGTATGGGTTTCATATGTGACTTATGTAGGGATGTTGAAAGTGCTGAGCACTGGAAGTGATCCGCAATGGTTCAGATGAAAGATCTCCACAGACCTAGCCAGTAGGAAGATGTAGAAGTTCCTGATTAGCTTAAGAATATATGGAAAAAGACTTATGAAGTATAATAATACAGAAGAATAAGGGTAAGATGTAGTCTTATATGCAAAGTTTGGAGAGGACAACTTGGTTGGCCTACTTTAGGATTGTAGGTGGAACACATTAGGGACCAGCGGGCCTAGGAGAGACTGTAGAAGGGCACAGTTGTTACATGGACCTTTTGAAAGCGATATAGGGAATATAGTTAGGGCCAGGAAATAAATGGTTGGATAACAGGAAAGTTTCTCGAGATATCTTAGTGCATTAAAGTGGGGGAGATGCTTAAAATCTCAAAGGATTATTTGGCCAGGGAGACGATCCTTAGCAGGTAAGAAATACATGAGCAATACTATGTTGACCTGGTCACTAGATATAGCATATTAAAAACAAGGGAAGCAATCATGTAGCCACCCTGTTGAAATCCTTCCAGCCAGGCAGAAAGAGTGTAAGTTGCCGGAGGATAAGAAAGAATGCCAATGTGTTGATTTGGCCATCTTTATTACCTTAAAATAGTGTAGACAAGCTTTGTAAGCGGAGTCAGCAAGAGAAGGGGAGTAAGAGCTCCAGGATGCCCATGGTGTTCATCTAAATACGTATCGAGGTTGATTACACTCATTGGTCTACAGGGACTCAGTCCAGACAGCTAGGATACTAGAGAGAGGTCTGGCCCTGGAGGAGGAAGGTAAAGGCAGCTAGGTGCTGGTATAACCAGGGAGCTAATTATTTGGGGGTGGGTTGTGGTGTAGATGGAGGAATGGAAATGTCCTTTATAATTGGTTTGAGACCGGACTAACCAGTTATTACTTAATAAGGAAGAAGGGATAGGTTACATAATAAGTGAGATCAAAGTTGAGTAGTAATAGGATTTTGGCCAGGCCCTGTGGAAGGGAGAATAGAGCCCCAGCAGTGGATGTATGGAGCAAATGAGAAGTTGGCAAATGCCAGGGTGAGGACCACATAGCAGCTTATGTCATTAAATGATAATCTAATAAAACCTGAGGTGTATTAAGTAGTGAGAAAACCAGTTAGGAGATGAGGATAACATAGGGGGCAGAAAGGTTTACTTCAGGATCAGAAAATTTTTGCAGGGGGTCATATAGTGGGTAAAGGAGGTTCAGTTAGACACAAACAATTGTAGGAAAACCATTTTTAACAAATAAAGTCGTAGTAACAAAGTTAGAAGGTAGGATGACCTTTAATGTACGGAGTAAGCATTATAGATATGAAAATAGTTCTGTGTAGATTAGAAGAGCCATGTAGGTAATTGGATGTTCACTGCCATAAGGTCTGGTCTATAAAAAATACAGCCAGTAAAGTCAACATTTTCACAAAACAAGTCTTAGTAAAAATAGCCAACAAAGATTTCATGCCATTATGGGTGGATGGAACAAAGGATTTGTATCAGTGAAACGAGGGAAGGAACCTTTAATAAACTAGAGGGTCTTGAAGTACCACAAGATGAGGGGTATGTGAGATAGTAGAAAAACTATCAAATAAGGCAAGAAACACATTCCATCTAACAAGGGAGTTGTGTAGAACAACGTTGAGGTCAGAAACTGGCCATTACACCATGAGGTTATTACCAGAAGAATACCACCTTAGCAGGGCAAGGCTAATATGCCAAGGAGAATAGGGGATTGGAGGGACAGGTGGAAAGTTATACAACAAACAAGGGAGGTGGGTCAGACCAGAGTTCAACATCTGAGAAGGGTGGCCTTATCTGGTGAGATCCATGGTATTAGTTGGCTGGGAGGGTGTTCTGGGAGAGTGGGGTAATTAAGGGTAATCCTCATTTAGGTTATCGCATAGGTTAGCAGGGCTCACATCTTATTCTGAATACTCGTAGTTATCACAGGGCAGAAAGAGTTGCTGAGGCCAGGAGAGGTTACTGGCAGGATTAGAGCCAGGGCAATTCGAATACCTAAGAGATGAGGCAGGTCATAATTCAAGGATAGATTTCTTGATGCCACCCTTCTGCGAAGTAACTGTAGGACTACGGTAAGTATCACGTATTTGTGCCAATGCACAATGGGTCAAATATAGTGACAGGTTTTACATATCCAGGTGGGATAACTAAACTGCAAGAATTTACTGCATTGCCTGTATCTAATAGGAGAGTGGGGTTTTCCCACAAGGAAGAAGTGAGAGAATATGTCGGTGATGCTACCTAGGTGAGAGATATGCTCATAGGCGAATGGTAGAACTATGGTGGTACTGGTCTGGCTTTCACGATCTTCTATGGAAGTTTATAAGAATCTATAAGAGTTGAATGAAATGAAAGTAGCATTGAGGCGAACACAGAGAGGTATGATAATTGGTCTATGGCATCAACGTGGAGGTAGGCTAATGGGTGGCGGTTAATCATCGTCGGTACCTAATTGGGGGAGGTATATATGGGCCGCATGGGTGTTTGTGAAGCAGGAAGAGCTACTTCATTCTGTTGGGTATTGCGTTGTAGTAGAGGAAGAAGGTTCTAAATGCTGTTGGAAGTTTATCCGCAGAATAGACACGAAAACACCTGGAATTTAGTCATACAGCGAAATCCAGTGAAAAGGGTAGTTGACCTGGTAGATTACGGAGGATAAGGTGTTGTCATGGGCAGTAGTGGCCATCCAGTCTAGTTCTGAGTCAGCTGCGGGGAAGGAATGATTATTAATGAAGCCTTGTACAGTAGTTGGCAGGTTGGAAGGGCCATTAGATAGAGAGATATACATGTAGGAAGCGGCAACATGCGCTGCTCAGAGGAGCTTCTTCTATTCTTCCTACTTTTGATATTGGAAGAATGGGAAGTAGCAGCAGTGCAGGCGTAGGAGTTGATGGCTGCCCAGGAGAGGACCTTTGCTGGCCTACAGAGGGGTCAGATAGGCTAGAAAGGAAGTCTGCTTGTGGGGGTAATTTCCAAACAAGGTAATCTTGAGTTTCGTATGAATGAGGGTGGTAGAGTGCATAATCAGCATTGTTACTGTAGTAGCTCTAATTGTCAAAGCCCTAACTAGCAATGTTATTATAATACCCACCCAGTATCAAGAATAATTAGTCGTTGGGTTTTAAGGATGCGGCCTTAGTAATAGGGGAATCAGGGTATGGGACGACCGGTCACAGGAGAGAGGTGGATGTGGAAGGTGCACCTACAGTAACCAGGAAGGAGACATGAGACACAGTGGCTTCCAAGTGTTTGATGACACTGGGATCTGCTGCCGGTGGTTGTTTGCTAGCTGGTATCGGCTTACGGGCATCAAGGTGTATTGCAAGGGATTCAATATGCGTCATCACCTCATTTATACCTGAGAGGACTGTATATACCTGTAGGGTGAGGTTTGACTCCAGATCAGAACGGTTGTGGAATAGGCGTTCGTCAATTGAAAGTAGTGTGGATTAGGCAAGTTGGAACTGAGTCTGGGTATTATTGTGAAGGTCATGGATGGCTATTAGGTAGGTTCGTGATGGGTCAGGGGTTAAGGTACTAGAAGAGTGGCTGGAGTAACTAGAGCAGAGTTCTAGGAGGTGAGGAGTGCGTGACAGACAACTGGGAGGGCAGATGGAGGCTGTGCAATCCATATTATATAAGATAGACTTAGTTCTAGAAGATGAAGTCACTAAAGAAGGAAGCAAAAGTGAGGGGCAAAAATTAGTTAGTGGAAGTGGTTGCCATATAATAGCAGAAGATTTTGTGTGCTGGAAAGGTGAAGAATTTCAAGTGGGAGGAAAATTGTTGCTATGGACTGTGCGGGCAAATTTCTAGAGAGCCTTCAATATTCATATCTCGCCTCTGGGTGTTCACAGACAAGACATATCTCTCATACTGACTAACTACAAACACTAATTACTCTTTAACCCCTTAGTCCAAACCTACTTAGACCCCAAAACCTTCCTTCCCCATACATCTTATGGTCGAGTAAGAGCTCCAGATTCTCTAGCGGGTGTATTCCTCTTACCTTAGATTAAGGTTAGTTGGTTAATTTATTGGCTCCCAACAACCTTATACAGCTTTTCAGAGGACTTGCAAGATACCTTGTATCCATGATCGGTATTATAGTTTCTCGCCTTCACTCACTCACCTTATCAACCCGTCCCATCTGGCCTATTGACTTGGATAACAGTATATTGGAACATATGGGTACTCACCAAGATTACTGTGGAATTCTACTTGATAATTACATCCTAACCCTATGGGGACTATGTTGGCTCAATTGGTTTGAAAAGGAACAATCACATATGACGAACTGCCCTTATGGCCATCTTATAGGTCATGGGAATAGGATCCTTTCAGAAAACCATCAGCAACCTATACAGTGTTATAACATATACTGTAATTACTTGGTTAATACTAGAGCCAGTAATATCACCAGCAGCCAGTCATTATGCTCCGGATTTTATCAGGGGCTGTAGGGGTATCTTTGAGCTGAGCTAGTTCAAGTTATGCTTCGAGGTTCTTTTAGTCTTTTGGGGAGGTCTTTTTTCCTAACATCTGCATAGTGATTGAAAATTGTTTAAGGTTTCATTCATTTGTACTATATACACCTTTGACTTGTTATTCATTCCTGCTATAAATAATATTAGACACTACACATTATGTGGTACCGTTTTCACCACCACAATGTGACAAATCATTCTATCAGGTATGTGAGCAATATGGTACTACCAGTCAGAAAGGATTACCCTGGTTATACTGAGAACTCCAGGATATGTAGTCAATCAAATAGTCAGCCCAGTCTATATATTAAAACCTTTTTAAGGAATTCTAGTTTCTCATTAAGTAAGAGATAGGATAGATAAGTTGCAAAACCTGTTCATTAAGTAAAGCTCACGAATATCTCGAATACTTGCAAGTGAATTTGTAATATTCCAGCCAAGGAGACTCATTGGTGATTGTTTAGAATCCAATTCCAAGTGAACACAAGATGGTTTTGAAAGATAGTATATTGTAAAGGTTGCCGCAAGTAATTGATATCAAGGGAGAGTCATTTGTATAATTATTTATCTCTAATATTATTCTTCACGAATGGTATACTATCTTATATTGAAAATGCTAGACTGCGACTGTAATTTCAAGATATCATTCGGTCATCTTGTATCACACCATAACAAAGCAAGCAGTGTGCGAAACCATTGCTAGCAGGAAACCATAGTCATTACCGATCACTCAAGAATACACATCAGGGTTAATTTACGTATAACTCCACAACCTGTTCGCGGAGTACACCACGCATTTACCTACCCTACGTACTAAGGACTTGCCATATATTTTGATGATCTTCTTGTGGGTATAATAGAGCAGGTATTCAATAGCACTTGAGAAGAAAAATGGGCTCAACTTGGAAGTTTGTTTTAGCCCTCTGCCATTATTATGTGCAGGGCCCACCTCCCATACCAGGTGTGAAATTTGTATTAGAATGAAGGCGGATTACGTAATTCAAGTAATATGAAGTGACTTTTTTTTTGGTGTCTTACAAAAGTGGTCCCCTGTCATACATACTCTCACATACAGCCTTTCCACGCAGTTAACCTTCTGTAGATGCCTAGGTTACATAGCCTGAAATCACATCGCAGCCAAGTATTGTACAGTATTCAGGGTGCATTATACAAACTATTTAACCGTGCCATGGTCCATGCCAATTATATTTCGCTATACCAAACCCAATAACAAGATACCCACAACTAACAAAGCCAATCATGAAAGACTCTTATCATGATATTGAAGTTCCAATCAGAGTGATTGTACCATATAACTTTTGTGTGAAAAACCCAACATTGCTGCTACTGCTTGGAAGATAGAAGTTCCGGAAAGCAGACTATGTGGCAAGTGGCAAGGAAGTCCTACCAAGTCATAGCAGAAGCCAGCCAACAAAAACTATCCAGTGCAGAGGAATATGATTATTTCTTGTATCCAGTAACGCCAGGATCAAGTAGGTATTACAGCAAGGTACGGCATTGTATAGGATTGTGGGTATAGTATCCCATGAGGAAATCGTAGATCTAGAGGTCCTCCACTACCTGCATCAACTGTAGGGTCAACTTGGACAAATTACTTTCTTAAGTGGCAGCCTGAGTTCCATAAGAGAAGTCTAAAAACCATCAATTAAGATCTCTAAAATGACAACAATAAAAAAGATCATCTTAATTGGTATCAGCTATACAAGGAGATCTGTGAAAAGAATTGTTGCTTAAAGGAAGATTTTTATAATATCAACAAAACTGCTTTTCGAATCCGTATTGGGAAAGACAAAAGGGTTGTAACTAAGGATTCTAGGTGCCAGATGTATCTTGGAAGTTGATCAAACTTGTAGCTGGTAAAATCTTGTGATGCCATAAGCCGTGATGGTCATGTACTGCCACCAATACCTATTGTGCGAGGCTCTTTTCTCAGAAATGGCTTTTGCATTGCGATAAACCTTCTACATGAGGACAGGAGGGGGTATATCATCTTCACATCCTATATGACCATACTACACAGTATACATGAGAGTTGATTGCATACTGCAACAAACACCTCATTATTCCATTTTGTCTCCTACCGCATACAACATACCTACTAGAGTCCCGCAACGTGGTTGTCTTTCATTCACACAACCACTATAATGTCGATAGTATCTATAATTTATTCAAAATGTGAAGTCCGATGGCATAATCGTTACGGCTATGTGGAAAATACTAAGCAATTACTAAGAGAATTATGTTGCATACTAAGAGAGGAATAGTACATATGAGAGCATATTGGTATGATATCTGGTTCTTGTTCTATTTAAGCAAGGCGGGTGGTAACCCCCCTATTTATACAAAGGTGCATCCACCACGCAAGTTCGATAAACATAGTGAAAACATAGTAACAAACATAAGAGAGAACTCTGTTTGACCCTGGAATCCGGCCAGGTAAATCCCAATAATATGCGTAATTCTGAGATGGTGGGAGGGAAATATTATGAAAGAATATGATCTATATGACCAAGACCAATGCATAAAAGATGCTTAAAACAAACATAAAATCCTGAATACCTGATAGGAAAATACATGAAAATCTTCTAACATAACCTGTTCAATACAGTGAAATACAGAGAAATATATATCCTAGCATTAGTAATGTAAGCAGTTTACATGTGAACCGAAATCTAAACCAAGTATGACAATTTTCTATATTATCAACGATCCACCTAAATGAAATTAAATAGAAAATTTAAATAATTACCCGCATTATCTACAGCCTATGAGACCAAGTATTTCTTTGTCTACCGGTTACGCTAGGATTTTGGTCCATATATTGGTAAGGTTATTTACAGAGTCAACCTTGAGTAGTGTGAACAAACCTTGCTTAAGGCAGTAGCGAGTTTTGAAGTAGTGTATTACGATATTCATTGTATGAAGGTTCATCCTTGTGTTTACGGCCAGGAAATATAAACCAGGATTTTCTGCATGGAATATGATTGGTACTTGAACGCAGATATCATAGAGACCTTTAAGAAGCCATTCGATTTGGTGTATTCTGTATCATATAGCGACAAATTCTGATTTGATGGTAGAAACCGTAATAGAAGATTGGTTCTTTGAAAACATTAGGATAAAGGAGTTGTTAAAAATCACAACATATCCTGAAAAACACTTTTTGGTATCGACACAACCTGCATTGTCCTAGGCAAGGTAAATGTAGATAGCATTTTTTGCTTTGTGAGGAAAGTATAAGCCTTGCGACTTAGTTCTTTTAATATATTAGAGGATGTGTTTGGCAGCCTTCAAATATTGTGCAGTCCTGTAAGAAGAATATTCAGGGAAAAATGAAACCGTATACGCTAGGTCGGGTCTTGTACCTGTGATCCAGAACATGAGTATACCTATCATAGATTGGTAGAGTGTCTTATATTCAGGTTGTGGTTCCATCTTACGTTAGGTAAGTTCGATATCCTTTAATAAAGGTATGGATACTGGTCGAGATTGCTAGATATTGAATCTAGAGAGTATTTTATTCATGTATAACTACTGGGAGAGAGCTACGCTGTCTGATGTATAGGTTTTATATAGGCCGATAAAGTAGGATTCTTCCGCAAGATCCGAATTCACGAAAGTCATTTTCGGGTCTTTAAAGAGTCGGGAAAGATGAGGAGTATCGGCCAAATATATTGCAATGTTGTCCAGGTAAAGCGAGATGGAGCAGAAGTATTTAACAAGGACCAATATGCAAGGGTCAATATTTGATTCAAGAAAGTCTTTGGAGGTAACGAATCTGGCGAAAGGTTCATATCATACATTGGGAGCTTGTTTAAATGCATATAGGTATCGGTTAAGTTTCCATACCTGGTTTCCGTCACTGATCTCAGATGGCGTTTGGTTGTAAATTTCCTCCTTCAATTCACCGTATAGGATAGCCGCTTTGACATCGAATAGTAGGAGTCGGGCTTTATTTAGGTCACATATCACAAGTAGGAAGCAGAGTGACAAGTAACGTATGATATGGGTGAAAGTATCTACAAATTCGAATCCAGGGGCTTGAGAGTAGCCTTTGGCTACACATCATGTACGATATCTTTCTATTATCCTATCAGCATTCATTTTAGTCTTGTAAACCCACCTACTAGCAATAATGTTTCTTACTATAGGTTTATTGACAACCTCAAACCATTGATTCTCACATATTCCCTTTATCTTAATCCATAGCCAATATTCTATATTCCAAAGAAAGCTGTTTATTGCCTGCGGGTAAGTTGTATGATCCTCATCAATAATTGAACTTGGTGCGAACTTGTTGGTATTTAGGTAACCGGGTTGTTGTTAGTAGCTGATGATTGGGCAATTGGAGATTTGAATAATATTTGCTCTAGTGTGCGAGATGTATCGGTTATAATTTGTTCTTTGTCGGTGAATTAAATATGAGTTGGAGTAGCCAAAAGGGGTTAAGGCAATTAGGGTTCTGTGGTTGTTACGATACTATGCGGTATACTGGTTTTGCAACAGGTAACTGCTTCTCTTTGGGTTGGATAAATATGACCGGGCCTTTGTTATAGTCCGGTATCAGGCGGAGCGCTAATCTCAGCCACCAGGGTAACAGTACTATTGCAACGAGTAGTACTAGGCGGATTTCCACTATTGCTCTTAGGCCTATGCCTACATTCTCTTGGTAGCTGAACCCTATGGTTCCTATCGCACAACGCCAAATGGGGAATGGAACGGTAAAGAGGTAAAGTAATTGTATAGGAAAGAACTTAGATGGTTGAGTGAAGAGTCCTAACTACAGGTCTCCTAGAGGTCCTTATATAGGGACTCTTCCCTCAACCCTAACCCTGATGACTCATACCTGTGAGTCACATGACCTCTATGCCTCATAGTGAGTCATAGTATGAAATCCATCAGCTGACTCTTTCTGAGTCAATTGCACCGCGTGCCAACCAATCATAACTCATAAAATAAGTCATGTGCTCTAAAGTGGTCACATGCGTGAAACCCATGACTCATAGTGTGAGTCATACGCACGATCAACCAATCACAATATAACAATGATTGCACAAGTGTGCCTCATGTAAAACCCCATGACTTCTAATCAGTCATAGTGCAAAATATAACAACCTCGTGACTCATAACTATGAGTCATGCGAAATCCTGCCTTGGTTAGTCCCCAATCGTGACATTAGCCCCTCTCACCCTTAATCCTGAGTCCCTTCAGGCTTAACGTCCCATCTTCGTCAGGCTTTATCCAAACCTACGTATTTCCTTTTTCAATTTCCGAACTTGATGTTCGGCCGACTGGTAGTTCTTCCGGACCTCCTCTAAGGTGGTGTGTGCCGCCCTAATGGTCCAGTCCCGGTCATCCATCATTCTCTGATATGTCTTCATATCAGTTCTTTGTGCCTCGATTGGGGCTTAGGCGGTGCCAAGTTGTTCTTGTAGCCCTTGCAACTGTTGTTGCAAACTCTCTTCATCGGGGATCGTCTCGATTTCAGTTTGTTCGCCACCTTCTCCCTTCAACTGTGTCCACACAGTTGTTTTTCTTTTCCTAATCCGTGCATCATTTTCTGTAAGGGCTGCCGCTTCCCCAGTTAGTCTTGAGTAAAACCCAGCATCGATTTTGTAGTCTCTGTGAGTACGAACTGTGTCCTTGAAACAAAGTTTCCAGGATGTCTCCTTGGGTTGTTGTTGCGGTTTGCACAACTTGGGCTGTAGTGGAAACCAATTGCTTCCTTCCTTATCGAGTAAATGAGAGTTGCAGTAATCGTGGTAACAGGCAGTCCACGAAAGAGCGTTGTGTGCTGCCTCCTTTTCCCTTTCTTCCTGGGTAGCGTATGGCGGGCTGGTAGGGGTAGTAGCCCTGCGGCTATTGCCCCAGCCTTTGTCTGGACCCAATGGCGTTGGGTCTTGCCTCGTGGGTTCGATTTTGACTGTAACCCACTCTGGGATTTCTTGGCTACTGCTGATGGAAACGTTCAATGGCGATGCTAGCATTGTTGAAGTTCTCCGCAGGGTACCAAGTTGTGTCGTGTTCTTGCGAGTAGCCGGTCCACTTGGCTCTGTATTGTAGGCGTTTTCGGTGTGTGCGTGAATCAATGATTTCTACCGGTTCATTCTCGGTTTCTCCTTCTATCTCGATTGGAGGTGGTGGTGATTGCTTTTGTGAGGGAAACTGATTGTCTTGGTATGGTTCGAGGAGTGAGTTGTGGAAGGTGTTGTGGACCTATCTCTGTTGGGGCAGGGCCAATTTTTTAGGCACTTGTGCCCACCATCGTAAGGTTCTTGAATAGTCCAATTTTCTTGTAATCCAGCTTCTTGCATGGTCTTGTGGACCTTATATTCCTTGGCAATAACCAGACCAGGTCGTCTGACTGTAGATTGGGATCGGGTTTTCTGTATTGATCGTAGTTTTCTTTTTGTTGTAATTGTGCACAGACTATTTCCAAACATAGGATACTATACAGCTTACCCATTTGTTCCTTTTTTGTGGTTTCCTTTGGTATCATGTGGCCTATCGCCTCAAGTTCCGGATGTGGTCCGTAGTTTGCGTAGAAGGGTGTTGTCTTAATAGTTTTATGTCTTCCATTGTTGTATGTAAATTCCGCTAATGGTAGTAATTCCGCCCATTTATCTTGCTGATAGTTGACATAGGCCCTGAGGTATTGTTCCAGTATTCTTTTTGTCCTTTCGGTTTGTCCGTCCGTTTGTGGATGGTAGGCAGTGCTAATTCTTCTTTCAATCCCAAGGCATTTTTGTAGTCTCTTTCCATAAGTCTGATGTAAATAGGGTTCCTCTATCGGTGATGATATCTTGTGGTAGTCCATGGAGTCTGAATATTTCCCGTATGAATATCTTGACAAATTCTTTGTTGTTCATATACTTGTTGCAGGGTATGAAATGGCTGATTTTTGTCAAGCGGTCAATGACCACCAGGATGGTGTCACAATTCTCTGATTTCGGAAGGTCCGTGATGAAGTCCATTGCTATCGATTTCCACGGTTGGTGTGGTCCCTCGTTCGGTTGTAGTAGTCCATAGGGCGCGTCCCTTATCCCTTTCGTTCTTTGGTATACATCGCAATTCTTTACATATCTTTTTATGTCATCTCGCATCTTTAGCCAATAATATTGTCGGGACAGTAGTTCCGTAGTTTTGCTGGTTCCGCCATGCCCAACTGCTAGTTTATCGTGATTTTGTCGTATGACTTGGGTTCTGATCTCTTCGTGTTCTGGTACCCAAATCTTTCCATGATGCCATAGGCATCCTTCCTTCCTTACACATGCCCCTAGAGCCACTCCTTTCATTTCTTCCTCTCCTTTCCACAGGGCTTCCTGGATTGCTCTTATAGGTCTTTCTTTCGTGCTTGCTTCACGGATGCCAAAGTCATCAGTGACAAACCGGACCACTTCCATAGGATCGAAGTATTGTTCTTTTGGCAGTAGGATCCTTTGTTTTAATAGGATCCTCTCGTCGTTCTTTTTCGTGACATCTTCTGCTCTCCTTGTAAGGGCATCTGGTTTGCCCACTTCCTTCCCAGGTCGGTATTGTAGTTGGATATCCTATTGACTGCGGGTCTCGCTCCATTGGATTTGTCTGTCGTTGTGCTCTTTTGTCGTGGTAAATGGTACCAGCTTCTTATGGTCTTTGAGGACCAGGACCTGGTATCTGCTCTCTTTTGCATATCTTCTCAATTCTTTTAAGGCTTGGAAAATGGCTAAGAGCTCTTTATCGTAGATATCGTAGTTGCATTCCGCGGGGGTCATTCTTTTTGACTGGTATGCCACTGGCCTTCATTTTCCATCGCCCACCTTTTGTTCTAGAAAGCCAGAGCACACATGTTTTGAGGCGTCAGTCCCGATCATGATATCCTTGGTTGGATCGTAGTGTACCAGTAGTGGAGGTGAAGTAAATCGGCTGCGCAATTGACCGAATGCTTTTTGTTGGTTCTCGGTCCTGTTCCATTTGCAGTCCTGCTTCGGAAGTTGATAGAGTGGTTTAGCTATACGGCTAAACCCTTCTATGAATCGACGATAGAAGTTGCAGAATCCCATAAAGCACTGTATTCCTTTCTTACTTTCGCGTGGTTTCCATTCCCATCTTACTTTTGTTTTGATAGGATCAACACTCACTCTGTCCATGTCGATGATGAAGCCTAGGTATTTGGTTTGTTCCTTGTGAAATTCGCACTTCGATGGCTTCAATGTCAGCCCTTCTTTCTTCCAGGCTTCCATAATCATCCTGACATGGGTTTGGTGTTGTTCTAGGTTTTGTCAATATATCAGAATATTATGTAAATAGATGATACAACAGATATCTAGAAACCGGCTGAGAATCCTATTGACCCATAGCTGAACCGCTGCAGGTGCATTTTTGAGTCTATATGGCATGACCGTATATTCGTATATGCTGTATCTGGTGGTAAAGGTTGTTTTCCATTTATCCCTGTGTTTGATTCTGACGTTGTGATATGCGTTTCGGATGTCTAGTTTAGTAAAGACCTTGGCTCCTCTAAGACTATCAAGGGCTTCTCCAATCAGTGGTAGGGGATATCGTTCTCTTTGGTGACTTGGTTGAAACTGCGGTAGTTCACGCATAGCCTTAGCCAGCCGTCTTTCTTCTTAACAAACAGGATCGGTGATCACCCGTTTGCATAAGAATCTCGAATCCAGCCCCGGTTCTTTTTGCCCCTGATGTATTCTCTTAGTTCCTACAGCTCTTTTTCACCCAATTGGTATACCTTTCTTGCAGGTACTGTTTCTCCTTTCTTGAGGTTCATATCCAAGTCAACCTTTCGTCGGTGGGGTGGTAGCCGAGTTTCTTCCTCTTCCTTGAACATGTGCAGGTACTGGTGGTATTCCCTTGGCACAATGTTTCTAGTTTTGTCTTTTTCTTGTCCATTCTTGGCCTTGATAGCCAATTCGGTGCTGACATTGATCCTTGCGATCCTGGTAGGCTCGTTTGTCTTATAATCCCACCTGAGGATTCCTGTGACTTCGCCTCTTAGGTAGGACTAGCCGAATGACGTAGCGGAGATCTCATTGATTTCAATCTTTTGGCATTTTGGGTGGTCCGTACTTCCAAACCCTGCTGCGCCTCTCCTAGTAGGAGCCAATTGCTCCACTTCTTCACATTGTCCTAGGACAATTTTTTCGCATATCCAGTGTGCGAAGCGGTCTCCCGGCTCAACTGTGTGACTGTCCTTTCCCATGTTGACCTGGACCATCTTGACTTCACCTGCATAGTCGGCGTCAATTACTACCGCATTGACAGTAAGGTGGTGTTCAACTGCCAATCCGCTGCGTGGAGCCTCGCCGATAGGTGCCTTCTGGTAGTCCTATAGCTAACCCGGTATTGACGATTCCTTGTTCTTTTGGTGGTATCGTAGTTCTCTCGTCAGCATACAGGTCATGTCCTGCAGCCTTGGCTGACCTCTAGGTAGGGAGTGTGCCCATATTGCTCCATCTTTGCATGTTGATATTCAGGACATCATTGGCCTGAATCGTGGATAACTGTATCTCCAAGTTCTCATGCAGGGCTTCCGATTCCGGGACTAAGTCCAATGCTCGCGCGCTTTCGAGGCATACTCTGGTACACCACTGGCTATCAAGGGTGATCTTGTTGTTTTCCCAATCTAGCTTTGGGTTGAGTCTTCTTACCATTGCAGAACTAACACTGGCTCATGGTTGGGTAGATATGCGATTTGCAAGGTTGCCACTTCCCTATGGCTGCCGATGTTCATAGGTACTTCGGCTATATGGGTAATTGGTCCCATAGCGCTTGACTTCCCGTCCGCAAGGTGGATTTCACGTCTTTCTTTTGCTTTCTTCGTTCGTATATCGTGTTTGTTGTTGAATTCCTGGTCAATAAAGTTTTCAGTAGCGCCCGAGTCTATTATGCCGTTGATGATGACTGTCTTGTCCTTGCCATGTCAAAGCATTTTGACCATAGCATAGTCTTTTTCTTGTTCCAATGTTTCTGTGTTTGTAAGTGCCATGAATATGTTACCGATTCCGATAGTTTTGGTTTTCTTGTCCCGCAGCCCATCTCTTACTGGGGACTTTCTTCGTTTCCCAACTCTACAGGTGTTTCTCTGATCTCCATTTCGTGTAGGTAGGTTCGTGGTTTCCCGTGATTATTGTTGGTCTTGCGGTTGAACCGCCTAGTATAGTCCTTCTCATCTCTAGCATTTCTGCAATCACTGAATCTGTACCCAGGTATGGCGCATCCTACGCATAGGTTGTTGTCCCTTCTTCTTGTGAATTCAGCTGGTGAGAGGTTTAGTCGTGGACGCCTTCTGGTAGCATCTAGGTCCATTGGGCCGCCTCGGGGTTCCATATTGTTGCCCGACTTCCAGGTTCCATCTTTGTTCCTGGGCGTTTCTGGTTGTTGGATAAAGGTACTGTTGTTTCCTTGAAGGTCCTTGATCATGTTGATCCGGTTTTCTTTTTCGAATGCCCAATCTGCTCGGGTATCGACATTTGCCACCACCATCTGGTCCGCTGCCCATGCGTCCTGGAGCGTTCGTTTAATTCCTTTTAGGAATTGGCGTCTTAGTGTACTATCAATCTCATTCGCCTCTGTAGCTGTAAGGCGAAAGTCATTCCAGTATTCCGTGACTGGTTCCCTGCCTTGCCTCAGTGGGTCGAGTTTTGTCCTAGCTGCATTTTCCGCATCCACATCCCCAAACTGGTATTTGAGGGCTGTAGTGAAATCTTCATATGTAGTCCAGGTCTCCAGCTTGCGTCCTTCTGCAAATGGGGTTATCCAGCTTGATGCTGCATCCCTTAACAAGCTCTTGACGTAGGTGATGCATTCCGTATGTTGTGTTTCTTGTGTCGCTTGAAAGTATAATTGGCATTGCACTAAGAAGGTTCGTAGTTTGGTTGTAACCTACTCCCAAGTATCTCGAGAATCCCAAGGGGACTCTGAAGATACTGTAAGGATAGGGGGAGAAGCGCTAATGGATAGGTCTTCAATAGACAAGGTAAAAGGTATGGAACTAATAGAGTGACCGTTCAACATGTAGTATTAAAGATGAAAGTCCTGAGAGGCTTGAGAGTCCAAATCCTTATGGGATTGCAGGCTCTTTAAATACAATAGATTGTAGCTAGTAAAGCTAAACAAAAGCACAAACATCCTGTCCAACAAACATGCTAACTGAGGCAGCATACCAAGGTAACCATATTCCAAAAACAGAGGGTTAAAAGCGACAGGATGGAGCTAACAAAACAAGTAATGGAATCCATACAGGAAGGAACAAGAGATCGCTACTACTATACAAATCCAGTAGGTATAGCAGGAGGATAGCGATACCCAAATGGGTACAAGTAAGGAGGGGTAATAATAAGCGAAACTATGAAAGAATAACCAGTTAGGAAGTCATAACCAAGTAGGAAGGGACAACCAAATAGTAGCGCATATCAGGTATAAAGCCAAAGAAGTAATAACCAACATCAAGTCAGTAGTAATAGTAGAAACATAATAGGATTCCGTTACATTCCCCTTAAAAGAAATAAAACAAGCAAACTAATAAGGAATATCCTAAAGGGCTTAATGACCAACCGACCTTTGGAGCATTCCACTCAATTTCAAAACATATAACCTAATCAGTAAACATATATCCATCACTGGTCTCAGGACCTTACACCTTTATAGGCCCCATAGTAGCGAAGACAATACCATGAAGCAGTTAGCCTTCTATCTCAGATTCATCCAAGGTGGAGAGTGGTGTGCTGGTATCGGATTCTGAATAGTCTGAGTCTTGGAGAGGTTTCCAAAATCCGTCAGGGTCAAGCTCAGGTGAGAGGGGGTATAGTCTGGTTTCTGAAGTGTGCAGGAATAGAAAGTCTGGCCATGGGACCAAAGGAGTCTGAAAGGTATAGATTCGTTGTAGGTATCGAACCAGTAGGATCTGATGAGGGTGCTGGCGCCTTCTAGGTTGTAGAGGGGTTCCCATATTGCTTCGATTTCGTCATAGCCTTTCCAATAGATAAAGAACTGTCTTTGTCTGCTATAGATTCGATCTTTGAGTATCTTTTCGATTTCCCATTGCTCTTGTCCAATCGCATCGATGGTGACAGGTTCTTTGGATTTGAGTTCAGATGTTCCTGGGAAGGCGAAGGGGTTGGGTCTTAGGTAAATGCGGAGATGGCTGCGATGGATCCATGGGTGGATTCCTGCCATCATTGGGGGGAGTATGAGTTTGTAGTTGTTATATCTATCAGGTCCTTCGCTCACTGAGGAGGGTCCTAACCATGGTCCAACTAGCTTGTGATTTCGTCCAACCTTATGGACATAGGGTGCTGACTTGAGGATAACTTCAGTTTCGTTAGGGATTATTGGGGGATCATCCTTTCTTCTATTTTCGCTGGAGGTGGTTTAGCGTGGTCTGGCCTTCTTGAGGGCATCTCTGGCGAGTTGCTGGTTCTTCATGATATGGGAAGCAATCTCGTCTGCTGCTGGTACTGAAGTGGGGAGAACTCTGACGCTTGGGAGGAGGTTTGGTAGTCTGCCAAAGGTGATTTCGAAGGGAGAGAGTTCTGTGCTATCGCTGGGAGCTCCATTGATTGCAGTCTGGACATGAGGTAGGTGGCGAACCCACTTGGTTCCTTTAGGGTTGACATAGTTCCTAAGGCATTGGCGAACAGTTCTGATTCTGCGCTCAGTCTGTCCATTGGTCTGATGATTGTAAGCTGTAGCCATGTTGAGATCAACATTGAGATTCGCCATAAGCTGTGTCCAAAAGTGTGAGGTAAACTTGGGGTCTCTGTCAGAGACTAGGGAGGTAGGACAACAGTGAATGGAGAAGACTTGCTCAATGAGGGTGTGTGCTGTTACGAAAGCTGTGATGTTCTGGGAGACTGGTATGAGGTAGGTAAAGCCGCTGAATCGATCCAAAACAACCATAATGGGTTCAAGCTTGGGATCGCTAGTGAATGGTCCTGCAAACTCAATTGCAAGGAACGAGAATGGCTGCCTGGGGACAGGGAGGGGGGTGACTGATCCTTCGGGGACAGTTCTAGGTTGCTTGTTGAGCTGGCATAGGTGGCATCTACAGACATAGTCTTTAAAATTGTTCCTCATAGAGAGCCAGTAGAAGTGTCTTGAAGCATATTCAAAACATTTCTGCCAACCCATATGTGCCATTTGTTTATGGGTAATGCGCACAATTTCGCTTCTGATGTTAGCACCTTGATAGCTTGCTTCATAGGGGATATAAGGACGGTCTCTACTGTCATCCTTCCCCTTTCTGACGAGAACTCCGTCATATAAGAGCCATTCAGGGTGGTCGATAGCCTTGGTAACTACCACAAGGAGAGGGTGATTCTGGGTAGCATTTCGGATGCTGGAGTACCACTTTCCTTTCATGTAGTTGGTAAGCTGAAAAGCGCGAAGGTCAAGCTGTCAAGAGAGCTGATCAAAGAAGCAGTCCTCATAATCGACAAGTGCTTCTGGGGTAGGTAGGTCCCATCCTTGGTCGATATCCGGTATTTCTCTTTCTTTTCCTTTATCAATAACTGTATGAAAGACTGGGTAGCCATCGTCATCGTGGAGGGGAGGAGGAACAGCCCATCTGTGTTCTGCTCGGCGCTTGGGATGATAAGGGGAGACAAAGTTGGAGGAAGAGTAGAGAGGCAAGGGTCCTGGAAATTCGCGAGATCCCGAGGGAAAGTATCCTGTATTCTTTCCATTCATGTGGGTTAGGCATTCGTCCCAGACACAGGCAGTCCAGTGGATGGCTCTGTGTCTATTAGATTCAAGAAATCGGTCCAGTTGATTGACTGGGGGTCGAGGAGGGACTGGTGTGGCCTGAGGGTCAGGTTCTGTAGGTGTACGGCTGGGGGCGATATTTCCAGAGGTGGTGACTGCAAGTGATTCCAAAAGGGTGATAGAATCATGGATTCTTTTAAAGCAGTTGGTGATAGCATCTGGATGCAGATGTTGGTCCATATCCCCTGGAGTATTGTTAATTCTCGACGCAAGGCCTGACAGTTGAGATTTAGCTCGTTCAATAAGTTCTGCAGCCGGTGATGGCTCTTGAGGGTTGCTGAGATAGGAGGAGGTCTCGACAATTTCACAACCTTGTATGGCATTGGTTGCAAGCTCGAGGGTATCTGCTGCTTTGTCCATGGCTTGTTCATCAGAAGCTGAGTAGTGACTCGCTTCTTGTGAGCTGGAGGGGTTTGAGCTAGTGCCATGATCTGAGTTCTACATGGAGTAGTGTTCAGGGGTAAGAATGCAAGAGGGTACTTGAATAGTGAGGGCAGAAGAAGGGTCTAAAGCATGGGCGATGTTGAGGTAGTACCTTGATACACTGTTCATGGCGGAAGAGGTGGTCTTTATAGGCTTCAGTCTGTAGGGTCTTCGAGTATTTGGTCTTCTTCAGCTGTGGTGTCTTCCTAGATCCTTGATAGTGCATCTGCAAGGACATTGTCTTTGCCTGGTCTGTGTATGATATCGAAATCATAAGATTGCAGGAACATGCGCAATCTAGTTTGGCGACAAGGTAGGTCAGTCTGCTTCAGGAAAAAGGATAGTACCTTGTTGTCTGATACAACAGTGATCTGGTGCCATATAGAATCGGATGGAATGCCTCAATGGCATCCACAAGCGCCAAAAGTTCCAATTGATGGACAGGGTATTGCAGCTGACTTGTTGCAAACTTTCTGCTGTGGAATGCGACAGGGTATGCTTTCTCAGGGGAGGGTCCTTGGCCAACCCATGCTCCTGATCCAACCTTAGAGGCGTCAGTAATGAGGTATATTGGATTAGCTGATGTCTCATATGAGATGGGGCGGAGCGGAATTGTCTCCTTGGCCAGGCGCTTAACATGTTTGAAGGCTTCCTCATGCAGGGGTCGCCATGCAAAGACATCTTGGGAAATTAGGTCCGAGAGGGGTGTAGTGGTGGAGGCAAGGTGTGGAAGGAACTGTGCATGATATATCACAACTCCAATAAAGGGCTGAACCTCTTTTTTCGATTTAGGTGTGGGCCAGTCTTGGATGGATCGAATTTTTTCAGGGTTTGCATGAATTACTTTCTTATCTATAACATGTGCAAGGAGTGAGAGGTTGGTGGTGAAGAATTTGCACTTGGCTGGTGATGCTTTGATTTGATGCTGCTTCAGTCTTTCCAAGACTGATCTGATGTGCGAAATGTGGTCCTCAACTGTTTCTGAGTAGATGGTAATGTCATCCATGTATGCCCAAACGAATTTTCCAATAAATCCATGTAGGACAAACTCTATAACTCTCATAGCTGTAGCAGGGGGGTTGGCATCTCCTTGCAGCATAACTCTGCATGCAAAGGATCCAAAAGGTGTCTTGATGGTGTTGTATTTCTCATCGCTGGGGAGAACACGAATTTGGAAGTACCAGTTTGCTAGGTCTATAGTGGATCTGAACTTTGCTCTGGCAACAGTTCTGAGTATCATGGCTTGGTTGGGAATCGCTCCATGGTCCTTGATAGTAATATAATTCCTGGGTACAAGGTCTGCAAACAGTCTAATTTCGCCATTGGGTTTCAGCTTTGGGAATATGTTGACTGTGTTGTGTACCTCGCATGGGTAAATGATTCCTTTCGCTTTCCAGTCCTCGATTAATGCTCTGTATGCTGGCATGATCATGTCAGGGAATGTAAAGAATCTCGGATTATGGTCCGAAATAGTGTCTTTCAGCTGGATGTGGTGGTTGACATCTCTCAGGGGTGGTAATTCCGGTGTCTTTTCTCCAGGGAATACTGTAGGAAACTCGGAAATGAAGTCAGGGGCATCTGCTTCATTCATTGCTGAAAATCGTGCATGGGTTCCTTTCTTGCAGGTCAATGTGATTCATTTGTCAGGGAAGGTGATGATAGATTTTCCGCAATCTATAACAGCATGGTGTGCAGTAAGGTAAGGCATTCCAAGGAAGATATCATAGTGGTCCAGGGAACAGACTAGGGCTTCAGAGATATCGCCGCTTTCTTTGTCAATCTCTATGATAGGCTTTGCAATATAGTTGATTGCTGAGCGTGATCCTTTAACTGCAATCTTCAGGTTGATAGGGGTCTCGAGGTCTCTGGTAGGGATTTGGTGAGTGGTGACAAACTTTCCTGATATCAAGTTGTCTCCTGTGGTTCCTGTATGGAATAGTGCCCTTGCTTTGTGGCCATTGACTGTAATGTATGCTTCGAGGGCTAGGGATGGAGTTCCACTAGGTCCTGCCTGGTTTGTGGTAACTGTAACTGATTCCTTCCTATGGAGATCGTCTTCCTGGGTGTGGTATGTTCTGCTGAGATTCTGGGGTCTCCTGGTTCCTCCTGGGCCTCCATTTCCTCGCTGCTGGGTGCTCCTATGCTTCTTCTTCTCAAAGCAGTTATCAGAGTAGTGTCCATGTTTTCCACAATAGTAACAGTCATTATATCTTCTGTACCGATCCTTCTTAGCCTTGGATACTCTTGGATGCTGTCAGGTATTGTTGGAGAACCTTGGTTGATTCCGCTAAGTGTTGTTCTGGGGGCGCTTGGGTACTTGTTGGGAAACTGCATTAGAGGGTGCATTTCCTTGACGATTTCCATAGAGTACTGTAGAGTGGGCAATTGCATCTCGCTTTTCCGCTATCTCCACTAGTGGTTCAAAGGAGGTACCCGAAGTGATGTGTGGCTTCACTTCTCGCTTGAGTTTGATATCCATGGCATCTAGGAGTCTCTGCTTCGCTGAATAGTCTGAAATTGTTCCTGGGGGGAGACTGTCTCTCAAGGTTTCAAGTCTGATTACAGTATCGGTAATCTGTGCGGTTTTTCTGCTGGTAGTTTGCTTGACTTGTAGCCACTGTTCATAGATGGTATCACTGGATGTGGAAGGAAGGAAGTAGGCCTCGAATATCTTATTGAGTCCAGCAACTGTGTGGTCTCCTTGGGGTACTTCATATTGGGTGAATTTATCGCGGGCTTTCTCTCTGCAATAGGCTCCATAGTATTGTAGGGCTTCAGGGGCATCGTCAGTTATGCCAAAGCTGGTGATGTATCGGTGGACTGTGTGGAACCATGAGTTGATTCTCAATGGGTCTCGGTCTTTTCCTTCTCCTGTGAATGTAAATGGTGCTGGCCATTTAGGACGATTATTTCCCTCTAGGGGGACTGACATGGCGATGGGTGCAGGGCTTGGATTGCTTGGTGGACTTGGTGAACTAGGTGGTCTTTGTGGAATATGTAAATCGTCTGGTGCAGGGCTTGGTTCTCTTGGTTCTCTTGGTAGACTAGGTGATCTATGTGGCAAAGCTGTGGGTGCAGTTCCTGGAGCGTCCTCTGGACCGGAATCTGAGTCTGATTCTGAGCTTGGTTCTTTCTTGGATTGGACTTCTTGGTGGAGCTGTTTTTGGACTTGTTCTTGGACTTGGGCTTGATCTTGCACTTGGTCTGGAGCTTGGGCTTGGCCGAGGTCTTGGACTTGGACTTGGTCTTCTTCTTCACTGCTGCTGCTATCTACTGAAGATAGTGCTGAGTGCTCAGATGGTGGTGCAGGTGGGGGTACTGGCGCTTGACTTTGGGGTCCTGAGGAGGATGCTACCGATCCTCTAGTGAAGTGCCTTCTGGTATCTCTTGGAAGGGAAATGGTTGCTAGCTAGGGTGAGCTGGTCTCGCCAGGAGTCCGCTCAAGGCCTTCTTAGAAACAGGGAGGTGTACAAGTACTGCAGGGTCAAGGTAGGCGAAGGGTAATCAGTCCTCTGCCGAAGATCAAAGGTATACTTGAGTCTAGGTCAAAAGATGTAACCTACTCCCTAGTATCTCGAGCATCCCAAAGGGACTCTGAAGATACTTTATGGATAGGGGGAGAAGCGTCGATGGATAGGTCTTCAATAGACAAGGTAAAAGGTATGGAACTAATAGAGTGACCGTTCAACTTGTAGTATTAAAGATGATATTCCTGGGAGGCTTGAGAGTCTGAATCCTTAAGGGATTGCAGGCTCTTTAAATATAAAAGACTGTAGCTAGTACAACTAAACAAAAGCGCAAACATCCTGTCCAACAAACATGCTAATTGAGGCAGCATACCAAGGTAATCATATTCCAAAAACAGAGGGTTAAAAGCGTCAGGATGGAGCTAACAAAACAAGTAATGGAATCCAAACAGGAAGGAACAAGAGATCGCTACTACTATACAAATCCAGTAGGTATAGCAGGAGGATAGCGATGCCCAAATCGGTAGAAGCAAGGAAGGGTAGTAATAAGCGAAACAAGGAAAGAATAACCAGTTAGGAAGTCATAACCAGGTAGGAAGAGACAACCAAACAGTAGTGCTTATCAGGTATAAACCCAAATAAGTAATAACCAATATCAAGTCAGTAGTAATAGTAGAAACATAATAGGATTCCGTTACATTAGTCCTTCTTCCAGCGAAGGTAGGGGGTTTCTCGACCTTGATCTGGTTGTTGGTTGTT
This sequence comes from Tuber calosporum, assembly GCA_003316355.1. Classification (NCBI taxonomy): domain Eukaryota; kingdom Fungi; phylum Ascomycota; class Pezizomycetes; order Pezizales; family Tuberaceae; genus Tuber; species Tuber calosporum. The sequence continues at coordinate 33,043 of QFET01005384.1, read as the reverse complement.
TCTAGCTGCTTGTTTTCAGAGTCAGCATCTCTTGGAACTGTGTAGTTGTAAATCATGCTAGTGGGATTCCTGCGCCACCACCGGCAGTTGCTGGTCCCGGGGCTGACATCCTTTCTGCTCTTGGGGTTTCGGGTTCCAGAGATCCGATTAGTGATGCAGACTCTGGTGTCACCGGACTTGTGGTTCTTTGTGACTGGAGTCCGGATAGATTAGTGCTAATTGCTTCTACAAGTGCCGAGCCAAGTGTTGAGGTATCGATTTCTCCATCCGTAAGGTCGATGTCGTTGTCCATAGTGTCTGCCATTTTGTTGTTAGATGTTGCCTAGGTGACGCAACCAAAGGTTATGATCCTATGCGGTAAGCTGGTTTTGCAACTAGTAACTACTTCTCTTTAGGTTGGATGAAGATGACCGGGCCGTTGTTATAGTCCGCTATGGGGCGGGGCGCTAATCTCAGCCACCAGGGTAGCAGTACTATTGCAATAAGTAGTACTAGGCGGATTTCCACTAGTGCTATTAGGCCTATGCATACATTGTCTTGATAGCTGAACCCTATGGTTGCTATCGCACAACGCCAATAGGGGAATGGAAAGGTAAAGAGGTCTGAGTAATTGTATAGGAATGAACTTAGATGGTTGCGTGATAGTCCTAACTAAAGGTCGCCTAAAGGTCCTTATATAGGTACTCTTCCCTCAACCCTAACCCTGATGACTCATACCTGTGAGTCACATGACCTCTATGACTCGTAGTGAGTCATAGTCTGAAATCCATCGGCTGACTCCTCTGCGTCCACTGCGCCGCGTCCCAACCAATCATAACTCATAAAATAAGTGATGTGCCCTAAAGTGGTCACATGCGTGAAACCCATGACTCATAGTGTGAGTCATGTGCGAAAATCATTACATCATATGACTCACCAATGTGAGTCATGCCCACGATCAACCAATCACAACATAACAATGATTGCACCAGTGTGCATCCTGTGAAACCCCATAACTTCTAATGAGTCATAGTGCGAAATATAACAACCTTATGACTCATAACTATGAGTCATGCAAGACTCTGCCTTGCTTAGACCCAAATGTGACACTTTTGAAGAATGAACTTCAATACATAGTGACGAAGATGACCTAAACAATTTTCGAATTTCGTCAAAGAAAGAAATCCTTGTGGTGGAATCCAAAAATAGCTTAGTTAATTTTTGTTTTTTTATCGAAGAGTGAATATACCTTAGTGGAGACTGAGAATTCCTTAACTGATTTTTGTTCTTCATCGATGTATAATATTCATGTCGTTGGTGATCTTGAAATTGTGACCTACTTTAGTTTATAACCAAGGGATATATCCTACATGCTAGGATGTGTCAAGGAAGGAATATTTAGGTACACCTTTAGTTCTTTGGCGAAGAATTGAATTTTTGTGAAGCAGTAAACCTGTCACGTTTCTGTGACTATGTACAGTGGTTGTAGAATATCCATTATATTTTGTTGAATAAGGTGCTCTCATTCAGATATCTTTCGACTACTATAGGTCTGAGTTTCGTTCTAGAAGATTTTTTCTCTCTGGTATGTAGATTAAATATCTATTCTTATATGGTTGCTAGTGCTTGATTGATGCTTTTTGAATATAGAGAGGTTCATAGGGCGTCAATTTTCCCCTGGATAGGTTGGGGAGTCTGTTCCGAAATTAGACTGTAGTGGTTATGGCTTCAGCCTAGAGGGCTAGGAGTAAGCTAGTCAATATGGAGCTAATTATGGTAATTATCGTTAGGTGGTATCTTTCAGCAATCCTAGTAGATTCTCGGGAGTAGGCAGGGGTAAGGTTATTTTTTATACCATGCTTTTCTTACAGTACCAGCATAGCAGTTTTAACATATTACCATCCGTTTTCAGTTCTGAAACTCTTTATTAAGCAATCGTCCTGTGTATGTCGTTCATTTATGAACTTGGTGAACACCTTGTTTGTCTCGGATTTGCCATAGATTGGATAAACCCTAGCGAAACCTGTATTATTATCATTGAACGTAACATAGTAATTAGATTTACCTATAGCTTCGGTAGAGAATTTTCCACTACGGTAAGAGGGGATTCATTTCAAAGGGCTTTTTGTATAGTTCTTCAATAGGTAACAATGCAGGCCATCGCCTTATTGACCTAGAGGTGATGTATGATTCACTAGGCAAGTCTTGTGGAACTTTTAGGAAGTATGGTTCATTCAGGTAGTTGTTGCTCTGGATGTTGTTGGTGGAGTGGTGACCAGGAGCTTCATGTCAGTTGTGGTATGTAATATCTGTAGGCCGATTCTTCTTTCACTGGCACAGCATGGTCCTTTCCTTCGAACTTGCCCCATATAACCTCACTTTTATTTTGTCTCAAAATGTACATATCCTTTCCGGAACTAGCCTAAGAAAACCCTTTTTCAAAGAAATAATAGTGTGCCATGATAACAAATTACAAATATTAAACCTAGGGAGCCTATACACTCGCTTTAGGATAACAATAGATATTTGATGGTATTTTGTGTAGCTTATTCTAAGGATACGTGAATCGGACTAGGCCTAAATCTTATGTTCATAGACGGAGTCTTGTCTAGGAAGGCACGAAGCTAAAGCAGGAGAGATTTTAAGTATAACTTATGATATTGATAAGATCTCTTCTCAGTTGCTAGATGATGGGTAAAGCTCGCGAAGCACTACGATATGTATATGCCATGTCTCTGTATTCACAGACTACATCTATCTTTCATACTAACTAAGTACCTACCCGTCTTTGCACACTTTTCTACCTTGGTGCGAACAACGCTCGACCTTGAAGATTCACTTCCCCTCATATCTTGTAGTGCAGTCAGTGCTCCTCTTTCACAGAAAGGGTTGCCCACTCTCGGTAGTAGACCCCGGACTTCCTTTCTGCTGATCAGACTCATCCCGTCCAGTTTGGATGGTACCAATTGTCTCTTAGAACACCAACGGGCCAGCTTGTGTGTTGCCCTATTCAGCTCTGTGCCAGTAGATCAGGATATGCAGCAGGCTGTCAAGATGACTTGTGTCCATGATCGGGCCAATACCTTCTCGTCATCACTGCCTCTCCTTATCAACATAGTCTGATTGGTTTTTAACCATAATGGAATCCTATAAAGGGGTCAGCACATTCTTACTAGGCATCGGAATAACCTGCTTCCGATCGATCACTTACGCGCTGTGACTTCCTCAATCGTTTATTTAGTCTTTGGACTTCAAACTGGTGTAACTCTGCGGATTCTTAATGGAATCGCTTGGTTCCACCTGGGTTGGATAGCAAGAGTGCTCTTCATCGATACAATGCGTACTGCACCAGGTCGGACCGACGGTGACAAGATATTCGGGGTTCCAAGAGGTGCTCCTATGACGCGGTTTTGTGTCCTAACAAGCATCTACCCAAGGTGCCAATTTTGACACCGAGATCAAACGCCGTGGCCTTAGGGGTATGACTAGGAGATTCATGCATTTTCAGTTTTAATGCGCCACTGTATTTGAGTATCATGTACCCATGTGTCTAACACGAGCTTCCTCCTTCCAGTGTTCGTCCCGAACTCGTCTTCATTTGTTGGGGACTACTTATTCCTCCTAACCAAAATACAATATGAAAATAACTATATATTCCAAATACAACCTATTATTAGAGCTCGACATGGTACGTTTAAAACCTCATGCGATTGCTTGGCCACATCAGGAAACTATTTCTCTTGCCCCACAACATCAGGCGACTCAGCATTTCCGGATTGTCCCTCTGAAATTCCTCCTGCAATTTTTCCACATGTTCTAATTGCTCAGGTGGTTCCAAGGTATTCATGTCTTCTGAACACCCTGTCCACTTCACAAAAATCCTTAATTCCTGTTCCCTCTGTTTTCTGCCGCATACATGCCTGGAGTAAGAGATTATTTTTTATATTTACAATCCGCTGTATTTCCCTTTCCATATCCGCATCGATTTCTTCTGGCTCACAGGATGGTTGTTTTCTAGCAGGCCTTAGTGGTGTGCGGTATAGTTTCAGCAACAAGACATGGAATATAGGATAGATTTTCCAGCGAGAGGATTTTTCTAGTTTTAAAGTGCGTTCTACTTGTTTTTCCAACACCTTGAATCAGCCATATAGTTTATGGCTGAGCTTCTTGGATGGTCGCTTTGTACGTATGTTTTTCTCATTGAGCATAACTAGATCTATGATTTTTATCTATAGTTGTTGCTTTGCCTTTCGATAATAATATTGGTTCATATTCTGTCGAGTTTGCTCCAGAGATTCCTTTGCCTGTTTATGTATTATTTTCATCCACTGAGCATACAAGTTTGCTTCAGGGTTTTACGCATCGCATTGCTTCAACACTTCTGTCTGAGGATTGAACCCTTAGTTTTGATAAAATGGGGATAAACTGAGTGCATTTGTAGATGAATTTTGGTTGGCATGCTCTGCAAATGGTACAGCTGATACTAGTCATCTTGATCATAGTTGACAAAATTCTTCAGGTAACCTTGCAGTAATTGGTTGGTTCTTTGGGTTTGTCCGTTAGTCTACAGGTGATATGTCCTTGACATTTTACTTTTTAGCCCAATATTTTTGCAGAAAGATTCCCAGAATTCTCCTGAAAACTATGCATCCATATCAGGGATGATTTCAGGTGGAAGTCCATGCAACTTCCAGACTTCTCTCTTAAATACCAGGGCTACATCTTTTGCAGTTGCATTTCCCTCAAGTCCGAAGAAGTACACCATTTTAATGAATCGATATTCTACTACCATTTTTTGAGTCTTTCCTTGAAACCCTGGTAGCTGGGTTATGAAGTCATTAGATATCGATGTCCACGCTATATATGGAACTTCAAGAGGTTGCAGTAGATCGCATCTTAAATGTCGCAGAAATTTATAGTGCTGGCATTCATCTCACGAACGGACCTAATAATTTATTCAGTTCGCGATACCTTTGCTATACAAGTCACCAGATGCGATTTCCAAGGTTTATTCCAGTCCTAAGTGTCCTGCTTCTCCTGAGTCATGAAATCCTTGGTGCAATTATTGACGGTAATGCTTCATTGTCAGGGATATAGAGACGGTTCTGTAAAATAGTAGCCCATCGTCTACTGTCCAGTTTATTGATAATTGCCGACCTGCTTTCATCAATTCTTCATGCTCATCTTTGCCCTAGTGCCAGTTTTAGTCCTCTCTTGCCGCTTATTTGATGCTTGTAAATTCTGTTGGTCGTACATGCATATGTCTGCTCTTAATATGATTCCGTTGAACATCATGGAAGTTGGCTTCCAAGCTCTGGCCGTTTCTCCCAAGTCTTGAGTATCAATGTACTTGTTGTCCCTTTGGTCTGCTGTTAGGTGTGCTATTACTGCTTTGCTTTGTTGCGCCATCGCCCTTCCTTAGGAGACGTCGGAATTACTGAAACCTGAACTGCCTCGTTCTGTTGTTTCTAGGCTATCCACTTCTATTGCATCACTGGTGTTTATGTTCTCGGTTACCAGTTGTGCTATTTGATGACCTTCCAGAACCTGGAAGTCCTCTGGCCCAAGGTTCCTCATAATGACCTTGAATTCCCCTGTGTAGTCAGCATCTATTACCCCACCTCCTATTCCAATTCTATATTTTGCCACTAGGCCATATCTTGATACTATAGGAGCATAGGTATTTAGTGGCAACCCTATTGCGATTCCCGATTCCACTAATATTAGGCTCTTTGGCTGTATTAAAAATCGTTAATTGCATAGAGGTCGTGTCTGGCAGCCATTCGCGAGCCCTTGGTTGGCATCCTATCCTTGTCTGAAAGTAATTTTACCCTGAGGTTATCTGGTACTTTGTTGACTGTCCTCCTAATTCTTTCCCTATCCTTTAGCTCATTTAAGTGTACCAGAGAGATTTCCAAGTGTTTTGGTTTAAGGATAGACTGTTGGCTATGTGCAGCTCCTCACATTGGATAGTACTCCTGCAGTCTACTTAATCCATCTGATTTGCCACCTCTCTTTCCTTGCCTTAAGACTATTTTAAAGTTATAGTTTGCCAGTTGCTGAGCCCTGCGTATTTCCCATGGATTCCATCATTTTGTTGTTAGGAAGTTTTGCATGTTCTGGGGGTCTGTATATATGGTAACCGGGTCCTCTGTTCCCACCTGGTATTGCTTCCATTCCTTGAATACTTCTAGTATAGTCTGCAATTCCTTGTCATAGATCTCATAATTTCTTTCGGCTGCGCTTAGTTTCCTAGAGTGAAACGCTACGAGATGGAGTTTTTTTTCCTTAAACTGGGAAAGGATGCAATTGAGCGCTAGGTCGCTGGAGTTGCTTTCAACCACTGTTTCCCGTTCTGGTTGAATATGGCAAAGTATCGGGGTAGTCCTGAAACTATGCTTGAGTTCGTCAATTACTGCACCTTCTTCTGGACCACAGCTAAAGTTTCTTGTGTTTACTTTTAACATTTCTATATGTGGTTGGAAGATTTTTGAGAAATCCTTTATGAATATTTGGTAAAAATTTGCAAGGCCAATAAATTTTTTACCTTCTTTACTTGACGAGTTTCTTTCTAGTCCTTAATTGTGTAAACTTTTCTTTCGTCCATGGTAACGCCATTTGCGGCCACATTATATCCTAGGAATTCGACGTTATGCATATGGAGAACTGACTTGGTCGTTGACACTGCTAAGTCATTATATTTATACGACCTAGGACTTGTTCCTCAAGCTAAACTGGTTCCTCATCGGTTCTCAAGTTGATTAGGATATCGTCCAAGTATACAACGACACCATGGTCCTGGAATTCCGCCAAGATTTTATTCTTCATTGCTTGGAATGTGCCTGGGGCATTCACCAGCCCGAATGGCATTACCTTGTATTCAAAATACCCATACCCGGTGCGAAAGGGTGTTTGCTACTCATCTCTGTCCTTGTTCCTTGGTGGATACTATCTATTCTTAAGATCCAGCTTTGTGAATACGGTGGCCCCGGCGACCGGAACCCAAAGTTTGCTCATCAGCTGTAGGGGGTATTTGTTGGCTATTGATAACTTGTTCAATTGCTGATGGTCAATACATAACCTCATTGAGCCGTCAGGTTTAGGTAGAAATAAAATTGGAACCCTTGCGGTGCCTTATTCTCTTGGATTTTTCCTTGATCTTGCATTTTCTGCAAGTATTTTCTTTATAAGTCAAGTTGATAAGGTGACATCTGGTATATTGGTCACCAAGTGTCACTGCACCCGGGACCTAGTCGATTGTATAGTCGAAAGTCTCTCCGATAGAGTGTTTTTCCGCAGTTTTCTGGTAAGAAAACCTTTTAAAATTTATGGTATTCTTGGGGCACGTTTTCCAAAGCCTTGATACTTTCTGACTTGGTACTTGCTATTCTCCCAATGCATTTCCCCTCCGGATTATAAGCTACTGTTTTGTTCAATTCAAATAATTTTCCCTAGTCCTGCTACACGACATGACTTTGACATTAGTCGTGAGTGAATACCCATCTTTGTGAGTTTTCAAAGTTTGTGATAGGCTATTCCAGATGCCATCCACCAAATGGGATAATCAAATCATATCTTCCTGGTAGGCTGATTTCACACTTTAAGTATGATCTTTATGCGTTAGACCAAATTTGTAATAGAATTGGGTGAGTGTAGTGTTTCCTCCGCCAGCTGCAGGAGTCCCTTCGAAGGTGTGGATATTTTGTGTCAGTGCCTGTATTTTGTAAGGAATCTGATACTGGTTAACCAGAGTTTGGTAGATCAGAAAAGTATTGCATCGTAAGTGTAATAGTTCATGTACGGAGATTATTCCCACCTTTGCTTCGATGGTTACCCTGCCTTTTGCACAGATATAATAATGTGGCATAGATGCTGCTGTCTTAATTTTCTTATAAGTACCCAAAGGGAATTGTGCTGGTCGTTTTACGGACATGTTGGTTAGGTTTTGTCACAGTAACTAAAAGGTGTTTGTTATCATGCCTGCATGGTGTCGCATACTAAAGCCCCCTCAGGTAAACTAAAAATGCTAGCGCTTAGTGTACTAGGTAGCCCACTACTAACAGTCTTTACCCCTTGAGGAAGGATTAACATAGAACGGCCATATGCCCTGGAACCTGCCTGTGACTAACTGGAGCCGAACTTGTATTGTTAAGAAATGTTCTGCTATCTTTTGCTCTGGGGATTCTTCATGCATCGCCTCGGTACCCTCTTGAGTCTTCCATGCCTTACCCATCCAAAAAGGCCAAGTCCAGGTACTGGAGGGATATACCCCGCTCTCTTTAATGTGTGAACTAGGTGGCAGTAGATTCTCCTTCTCTTCCAACCTCAATTTTCTTGAAGTTTGGATTCCTGTTACGTTTGTCCATTTATTCCTTTGTCTAGCCGACCCATTGTACATATTCGTTCCAGGAAGACAGCTTACAATCCAGGAAAGGATTGTTTTCCCTTGTCATTCTCAAGAGGTCCCTTGCTCGTACTAGTCTGTCCACCCTTCCTTGGAGCATCGTTAGCGATTTTGGGCTGTGAAAGGAATTGGGTTTAATTGACAGTCTTCCGTACTAAGGTCAGAGATACATCAAATATTGCACACCGCTTTCTTCATTTTGAGTTTAAGTTTCAAGGAGTTAGTCCCAAACTACCACGTGCCGCTATCCAAGTTAATCTCTCCTTGCTCGCCATTTATTCTTAGATCTAAATTACACTCTTAGGTCTATAGTGCTTTTCGTGACTCTCATTTAAATTTTGCGATACCCACAGAGAAGTATGGAACACCTCCTAGTAGGAACTTGGATAGGTTGTGCCCACTTGTTGATTTGAATTTCAGAAAGGGGTCTATAACCAAGTACTCGATCGCCGTCGCTGCCGGTGCCTGAAATTCTCCCTAGCTTTGTCCATGTCATCCAGCTCCCAAATCACAGGTTGGTTGACATGGTCCAGCCACAGTGAAGGTCGTATCTTCCCCTTGGGCGTTTTCGGAGCATGGGGTTATTTATATGTGGTCCTAAGATACTCCTTTCATTTTGCGATAATTGATACTTGGGCCTTTTTCCAACAGAATTTCCAAGTATGATTTGCCAATGTGCATCGTGTGCATTGATTGGCATTTTTCCTTTGCTCAATTATGTCTTTAGGAATTCCTTTATGAGCCTCAATTCAATTTGTGTGGTCAACCTTCTGGTCTGTGGATGTGCTTTTCCCTTTCACGGCATGTTTTTTCTTTTTAAATTCTGATATTTCAGCAGCCGTATATATTTTCAGTATGTTAATTCCTGCAGGGGCATTACTGGGTTTCTGGTTCTCCTCTCATATTCGTTTTTGGGTCTCACTTTACCCATGTTCGTTTTTTTGAAAATAGACCAAGTTGTTCCTTGAACAATTACTCTACTTTTGTAACTCAGAGGACTGCCTTGATCCATTCGCTATCCAAGTCATGATTCTCTTGCGATAGCGTTCATATGGCTTCAATTGGTAGTTGCTGCTGAATTATAGTCCTCCACTCGATAACCGATGCTTATGCCTGAATCTTATAGTTTTCCATGGTTAGGAGGTATTTCTCGATGTCCTCTGTGTACCAGACGTTTTCCATTTCTAATAAGGCTTTTTGTGCTTATGAAGTACCAAGAATCGTTCTATAATAACCGTTCGGAAGGTGACCCAAAAATCATCGCCCTCACGTTTAGTGAAGCAAAGATCTCCCGTCTTCTTATCTGCTTCCCATTGGCATGGACTTCTTTTAAAGTAATCTTTACAATGTAGTAGCCATACACGTACATCTTGAGCGGGTTTATTTTCAAATTTGAAAGGAGGATCCACCTGAAGCCTATTTGTTCATGCCAAAGATTGCCTAAATCGATCCACCCTGGCATCTGCATCTGATTCGATTTTTCAACCTGGCCGAGGTCGGCAGGATGGTTCACTGCCTTTTCTGGATGGACAATCCCCATTATCCGAATCTGGGTACTTGTCTCCAGGATCTGGAGCATTTGCTGATTGTGGAAGTGGTGGTTTCTTTCTTCTATTACCGTTTCCTTCTCCACGGTCTACTCCCTTTCCCTTTTCTCGGGTAGGGATAATGCGCAATTCTTCATTTCCATCAGCCAAGGATCATTTTCCAAACCTGTGTTCTCAACTGCCTGTGGCGTAACTGTTATCCCATACTGTAGGTGGGTTTCTGGCAACCTAGAGTTGGAGTAATATTGCATTCATCCATGTCAACCTACGATTTAGGTGTTTGGATGTGGTATTCTATCTGGCCATGTAGGCCTCCATCTCTATCAGCTCCTGTTCTAGACGTTGGTGAAGTTCACATAGTTCCTCTCTTGTCTGCTCAAGTTCCTTTTGTGTAACTACCTGTCTCTGTAGGACTTCTGCCTTTTGACTCACCAAAGCCAGTTCTATCTGTCTTTCTCGAGCCAGCGATTCTTGACCTGTTACCGCAATATTAACATGAAGTTGGGTACTTACTGCTTCATGCTGTGGAGCCCTTTCTTCGTGTGCTAGCAACTTTACTTCAAACTGTTTTGTGGTTGCATCTTGAGGTGTGTGGGTTTCGGTTGCTAACTGTTCCAGTCTGGAGTTGACTTGCTTGAACTCTTGGCCAATTATTTGCTCCCCACTGGTTTTCCTTTGAGCATGGAGGTGAAGTTGGTTTACTAGATCCTGAGCTTGACATGACAGTTAACGGTAGGCCAGATATTGCATATCAAGTGATTCATGGATGGTACTGTTGAAGTAGCCTATTGCCTGGCTGATGCGTTATGCAAACCTTTACATAGCTGGATTTCTGGGGCTGAGGGGACGTGAAATGCCTGATGAAGAGCCCGTGGCCGACATTTTGACCCCACTTGGCTGTTAGAGGAGGTGGAGTGCCAAAGGTGACCTGGAGCGTCCGGATTCATGTTAGCTTCCAACCAATGAGACTTCTTCTATATCGGACATAGGCCTTTCCGTATTGATAGTGAATTGTCCTGCCCTCTCGTTTTATTGCCACTCAGGGTTTTTTCCGTGTCTCCAAAGAGATTGAGCAAAGGAGGTGGAGGTACGACTGAAGGAACTGGAGGTTCCTTCTTTTTCAGTATCGTAATCAAGGCATGGTTTCAATAGGAAAAGTGGGACTGTATAGGTCTTCGTAGATTTCTTGGAAATTTACCTCTGAGGGGACTAGTAGTGGATCAGTGAACCAGGAGGGTTCTTGAAGAGTATAGAATTGCATTTCAAGAGGAGGTTTTCGAGTCTTTCTTCGAAAGAAAAGATGTAATTTGAGGAATGTTTTTCAAGCAGAAGCTCCTTGTGGAGTGGGAATCAGCTATGAGCTTTTGTGATTCCTGAGGTATGACTTGGAGGTGTCAAGTACTCACGTAAAGAGCCATGGATATAAGGAGAAATATCAATAATCTGTTAGGGGTAGCCGATTCTAACTATACATGAATCAGACTAGGCCTAAATCTCATGTTCGTAGACTGAGTCTTGTCTAGGAAGGCTTGAAGGTAAAGAATTAAAGATTTTAAGTATAAGTTATGATTTTGATAAGATCTTTTCTCTTTTGCTTGATAATAGCTAAAGCTCGGGATGCACTTCGATATTTATATCCAACGTCCGTGTGTTCCCAGACTACCCTTATAATTCATACTGACTACGTACCTATCCGTGTTTTCTCACTTTTCTACCTAAGTGTAAACATCGTTTGACCCACAAGAATCACTTACCCTGACAGCTTATGGTGCAGTCGGAGCTCCTGTTTCACAGAAATGATTACACACCTTTGGTAGGAGACGCCTGACCTCCTTTCTAATATTTAGATTGAGTCCGTCCAATTTGAACGTACCAATAGTCTCTTAGAACACCAAGGGGCCAGCTTGGGTCTTGACCTGATCTGCTTCGTAACTGTAGATATGGCTCTGTAGCTGGTTTTCCAGCTGACAAGGGTCCATATCGGGCCAAAACCATCTCATTATCACCGCCTCTCCTGATCAACTTGTTCTGATTGGTTTATTAACTATAATGGCATCATATTGGGGCGTCAGCACATTCTCACTAGGTAGTGGAATGGCCTATATCTGCTATATCACTGTCCCACCAGCGTAACCCAAATTTATTTTTAAGTCTTTCAACTTCAAACTGGGGTAACTGCGCGAGTTCTATATGGAATCGCTTGGTTCAACCTGGTTTGGATGGATAGAGTACTCACCCTATATACCCTGCGATAAGCATCCTGTAGGACGGACAGCGACGACGTATACAAGGTTACAAGTGGTACTACAAGGACGCAGTTCGGTGTGTGAACAGGCAACTGCGCAAGGTGCCAAAATTGACGCAGAGTTTAAACGCTGGGGCCAGAGGGGTAGGACTTGGATTTTCAAGCATTTTTCGTATGAATACGCTACTAGATTCCAGTAAAAGTACCCATTTGCCTGACAAAGGGGTAGTGGTTGTGGGCAAAACCTTAACTGTCCTATGACTGCATAACTCTAATCTGAATATTCACCTATACGAACAGTACCTTATCGTGTTGCGAAGTTTATAAGAATGTCTAGGTTGTTGGTCATTTGTGAGCTTGTGCAAGTATCTATTATACATCCAGGGTTGGGTTTTCTTGTGGTAGAAGAGAGGAGCATGGATAATGAACTGATCATTTTGGATAAGTCTTCCACTCCAATCTTAGGAGAGTTACTGGCTTTCCTATGCTTCTTCAGGAGTTTGTTGGTTTTGTGTCTAGCGCACTCATTCCAGGTATGACTATTACTGTCAGGGCAAGGTAATACACTTTGCAGTAGGTACTTTCATTAGGGATAGCTGAGCGTGCCTGTGGTTGGAGGATCCTACAATGTTCCTTTCCTTTGCCTGTAATGATGGCGCATTAATACGCGTTGTAATCCAGCGATTTAATTGTGTTTGAGGTTTTAAAGTCTATCAGTATGATGTTGACATGTTCATAGGTAAGGTGCTACTTGGTCTGAAGGTTATCAAAAAAATTCTTCATCTATTCAGTGACGGAGAGGATGAGGATGGCAGCTTTCACATGAAGTTACTAAAATACAAACTTGAAGACAAAAGGCAGTTGGTAACGGTAAGTAGCACAGCAGAGGAAAACTGAAGTTAAACAAGATTTCTAATTGTATCTTATTTATTGTTCTGATCCAATATTAGATACATAACATGATTTTTGGATTCGTAAACTTGGTGAGTTGGATCAAGAACGTGGCGGTGTTTTCTCTAGAAAAATTGTACTTGAAGGCATTCAATATCTTGGGTGGGGATTTTAGGGTTCCCAAGAGGATAAACTATTCCGAGTCAATGGTTGTGTGGAAGTAAGTCGATACATACTGGTAACCTTCTTGGAAAGTTTCCATCAAAATCTCTTCATCTTAAACAACGTCATATACAGTGTCTTCTCCTACAACAATTTTCCTGCAGTTGAACATTACGAGAACATATTGTGAAATGTCTCTCCATGAACAATAGTTTTCCCAATCAGTATGCTTTAGGATGGAACTGAGTCCCCAGCCAGGAGGGTAATCTCTCTTAGTACTGCGTGTGTGTGTGTCAATGGTTGTCCTAGTGGGTGAACCACTATGTGGAGAGGGACCTGGTTCGGCCGGTGCAACTTCTTTAGATGTTGAGCTACCACGAACAGAACGTGTGGATGCTGTACGAGGCTCGGTTGATGTAAACATGATGGAGCATTGTAGCAAGGGTCTGTTGGTAGCGTGTGAGCATATTTCTTATTAAGTGAAAAAGGCCAGCGCTCATAACCAGTTCAAAATATGAACTCCGGTGGCACAATCGCTTCTGCAATATGGAAAATACTATTCAAGTAGGTTGGGAATTGCATTCCATGCTAAGCCATGAGAGGTATGTATAAGAGCAGATTGGTAGGGGAACTGGTTCTTGTTCTAACTAAGCGAGATGGGTGGTCACCGCAATTTTTATTCAAAATGGCATTCTCCACGCAAGTGAGATAAAGATAGGGCAACTTAGTTAGAAACATAAGTGCGAACTCTATTTGACCATGAAATCCTGCCATGAAAATTCCAATAATATGCTTTATTTTAAGATAGTGGGAGGGAAATATTATTGAAGAATATTATCTATATGACTAAGAACAATACCTTAAAGATGCATATAACAACCGTTAAATCCCAAACACTTGATATGAAAACACATATGAAAATATTCTAATATAACCAGTTCAATACCGAGAAATAAAGTGAAATATATATCCTAGCTGTAGTATTGTAAGCATTGTACATGTAAACTGAAACCGAAACCAAGTATGAGAATATTCTATATTATCAATGATATACCCCAAGGAAATTAAAAAGAAAATTTCAACCCCATCCTACAGGGACTGGACTCCCTGATTTTAACAAGATTGAGTTCTTATCTGTGATTGCTTGTATCCGAACTCAAGCTTTCAAATCTCCAACAATCGTTTCATCCTTAACCAAAACTCGTCTTATTTCCTACTTAGTGCAGATTGCCCTAACATCGCATCGTGAATTTTCAAACCTAATACATCATGGCCATCAACCCCACCGCCACATCTCCCTCTTTGGATATCACACCCTATTCCATTAGATAGCTAAAATGTCTGGCTGTGTATCTTGGAATGCAGATCCTACCTCACTAACATTTACATAAAATCTCCCGCAATACCTATAGGAAAGTCTTGAACAGGCGAATTCTTGTACCCTAGCCTTAAAAGGACTTGAACACACCCAGTCTGCACAACTGGCTTGTATAACTAGTCAAAAAAAAATCGCCTAGAGCAGTACAACTAGGTGGAGTATTCTGTGTACATTAAGCGCGTGCAATTGACCCACACAGGCAGGAGGAAGATGCATTGAAAAAGGTGGAGAAGGCCGAGAATGATTTTGAATGCTTGAGGAAAGATGCCATTCGTCATAGAAAAAATAATTGGATACAAGTCCTACTAGAACTCAAGGGTTGTATAGGAGATCGAAAACGAGGCTGATAACGATTCCAGAGATTTAGGTGGAAAAAATGTACTTTCTTATAACCTGTTTAATGAAATCTGGTATTCAGCCGAATCTAACAATTTGCTGTAAGGCATGTCGAAGACGTGCTGGAAGATTTAGAACTGCCCGGTGTTACATAATTGTCAGGAACCTTGGCACGGTTAACTACTAGGGAAGTCCGCTTTCATGGTCGAACACAGTTTACTACTGTTCAATTCTCCCTTAACCAGGCTGGTATCAAAAGTTGCTATTATCTCTGTTCATGCAACTGCACAGCAATATTATAGTGAGAACATTTTTTAATCTTCATAACTACTTTATATCGGATTTTTGGTGTAGACTAGAAAGTGCACCAAAGCCAGATACCGGCCGGTTCAACCTTAGAAAGGACAGGTGTGGTAAGTGAATATTAGAATCCCTAGAGTGGTTTGCAGTAAGAGAGGTGTGAATAGCAGTAGCGATTTCTTTGCTATTCCATAAGTTGCGATACATACTCACTTTTTTGATCTTTTCACACAGGATGTCCAGTTTTGCATCGGCCATAACCTATGCATTACCTGCTACCATGTCACTCTCTCACCTAGTAGTCCCATTACCCTCTATTCTCGTTGCCAGTCTCCCCCAAAAATGCTGTACTTGGCTCTAATTTTATCTACCGGTATTATTTTTTTTTTTTCTACAATACAGGTGAGATGCTAAAATATACATTTCTATCTCTCTTTTTCTTTTTTCTTTTTCACACATAAAATTTGCAATTAAGCACGTAGGCTGCTTGAAAGTGCTTCAATTTTTTTCATATTTTCATATTTACAAAGAAAACCCATCTCCCAGGTTAGGCCCTATCCATGAGTTTGTCTACCATGGGGTTGAGCGTTGGGTGACTTATCCTTTTTACCTCCTTTAGGGGAATGGTCAGGTACCAAGTTTTTGCCCAGCGCTGTTTTAGGTGAGCTAGTACTTGGCAGTACTGGTTCATTTTTGCACAGGCTGGGTTCACTCCAATGGTGGCTACGCCTTTACCGGCCTGGGTCTACTGCAGTAGTACCACTCGGAGAGAGGCCGGTAGGCTGGTGGCAAGAACTCTCAAACTGGGCCAGTTTAAGATCGGTTTGCTACCGAAGCTGATTGCCGGAGTTTCTGTGTTTCACAAGGATGTTTCTAGCGGAGGAGCCTGCCATGGGTCCAGGTACAATATAAGATAAACATTAGCCAGATTTGCAGTAAGGAAGATGCTCGGTACCCCCATTTACATTCTTCCAATTTGAGTTTCAAGTACATCCACACTTCTGTCGTTTCTTATCCCTTCTGCTGGACAAGTGAGGGTCTAGAGTGCTTAATCCGCCAGCTTCTGGTTTTCTATTTCTCTTTTTTTTAAAACGAGCCTCGAGCTATATCACGATACTTGCAATGATATATTGCCACTATTGCTGCTTGGTTATTCTCGCATTGGGTTTCATAATTGCTCTAACGGCCGCAGCCCCTGGGGATAAAATTCCCAGTTCCGAACCGCAAGTCGCTTTCTTGAAGCACTTACTCGACGAGGCAGATAAACTCCTGTTACAGCTTGCAACCGCGAAATCTTATGCCGACCTAGGAGCTGTAACTAGGTAAGCTCTCGTTCAACCATAAGATATGGTGAGTGAAGAAGTTAATAATCTTCCAGTGTTGAAGAGATAACAAACTCCAAAGACCTTGAGCTCCTAGTGGCTATGCAACGAACCCTTAAGGACCAACGGTGCTTGTTGGATCTACCCCAGCCCATTAATATAGGTATCCTCGATTGGTGGATACCCTATCTAACTTGTGAGCCAGTTCCCGCGGATTTATGTCCTGTTTGAATCACTTGAAGAACTAACTACATCTCCTGGCAGCATTTCGGCAAGAATTGTAAGTTAATCTAGAGATTAAGCCATGGTAGCCCTAAACTAAGTCCAGTTTTAGGCTGGCGGCCATGGTTAAAGCAGCAGGAGTAGAGGACGATGCTAAAGGGCGATGCGCTTCACTAGTGATATCGGGTAGGCTATCCTTACCCAATTCCGGATATTGCTAGCAATGAAGAAGTGAGTTCAATACTAATATTTTGGGTTAAGAGAGGCTTCAGGCGCGGCAAAAATAAATTGTATCCAGCTCTAGTGCTAACGACTGCCTGGGCTAAAGAACTGCGGTTTTTATCTATTACCCCTTTGGTATCTAGTTCCTGGGTGTACTACCTTTATGATCCAGTTGAATCTGTTCATAAAAGAGGCTTTCCCGATTCTTTCTTTATTCTGTCTTCCTTCTCTCTCCTTGCAAGGGCCATACGCACAGTGGTTTTATCAACATCCTGCTCTAGGCAGGACATGTGTGAACATTTGGCCGCAGTTCTCCAAAAGTACATGTTGTTTGTGTGTACCACCCACTTGAATAGTTGATCCAGAATTCAGAGCGCAGGTTCTCTCTGGGTCCTTACTTCTAATATCTGCTGCTGGATGAAACAAGTTTCACCCCTGATGGTTTATTTTAGTCGGATGCATTTATTTTCTGCAACGTTGTAGAATGGACAGGGAACATATCATTTACAATAAAAAAACCCCAGAATACAACACCACTGATTTGATTTGAGAGAGCTTGGTACCTTGAAAACTTGAATAATTAGACAATGTATCATACGGCATAATACTTGGCGGTATAATTTGAACATTTTGAGGACTGGCGGTGTCAGCTTTCTTGGTTGAGCACAGCTAACAGCTGCCCAAATGGCCCTTAACCAGTCTGACATCAAAATTTGCTATTTCACGACTGTTTCGGGAGACAGTACAGCCATATTATAGTGACATCATTTTCCAACCTTAATACGTACTTTATATTGCATTCTTGGGGAAGACAGGAAATTGCGCTAGAGCCAGTAGCCGGCCGGGTAAACCTCAGGAAGGGGAGGTTGGGTAAGCGAATATCAAAATTCCCCATGTGGTTGCCAATAAGAAACGTGTGAATACCAGTAGTGCTTTCTCTACCATTCCATCTAGAGTAAGACCAGCGGGGTTGCTTTTTTTTTTTTCCCCCACACACGATATCTAGTTTTACATCGGCCATTACCTTTACATTTCCTACTACCATGTCACACCCTCACCTAGCACACCTGCTAACCCTCTAGTCTCGTTTCCAGTCTCCCCTAAAAGTGCTGTACTTAGATATTAATTGGCTAACAGTAAGGCGTGAAGTAATTTAGAGAGGAAGTCTTCTATCAGAGAGGGGGGTTTGCGATAGAGTTTTTGCTGTTTGAGAGGAGAGAGGCTTGGCAGGATAATTATCTCATGATAGGAGCTGTTTGCTTTGTTATCTGTTGATAGAGACAACCAATTATCAGACAACATAGATATTGAACACTCTTGAGTGCAGATCATTTGGACTCTTTCTATCTCCTTTTGGGTTGTCTTTTTGCTACTATGATACATTAAATCTGCAGGTCAACTTTACAATATCCTCTGATAAGGTTTAACCTCAGTTTGCAGTCATTATCATTTGCATACATTAGTGCATAGTGGACTACAGATCAGCCTTACCTGATTGACAGAGGCGAAAGCAACAAAACCTTTCCTGGCATATGATTGGGATATCAGTTGGACAATTCCCCAGCCATAGTTGTTTATAATTTCTACTGTTCTAATCATTTACTAATTTACCTTTCTCCACCAATCTCCAGGAATGCAAATCAATCACCAAAAGTAACTTAGGGCAACTAAGTGAATTTACTCAAGTCCCTAAACGGCATGGTCCTGGTTTTCATTATTGTACTGTAGACATTGACCTGGGTTTCAAAGTATAAAGGGTGCCTCTAATAGTTACAACAATATATTAGAATTGCTACAGTTACTGGTATTCAATACCATGGAAAAAAATTACATTTGTAGTAACAGGAGCACCGAGGGGGAAGGTGGATGCTAAGGTTACAACCACACGAAAGAATCACAGTGCAGTAGAAGGAAGGAAAAGAAAAAGATTAAGGAATCAAGTAATTAAAGTATTTATCGTTAAGGTAGAACAATAATCTTTTTTGTTCTTAGTGTGAGAATTGTTGGTTATCAGATTAGAGTACTATTATATGTAATATAAGAAGAATTTATTAAAGCCAATGACGCCATCTCTACTACAACTTTAAATGAGCACCCTTTTTCTCTATGGGTTTGTCAATACCATGCGTCCTTAGGGTCTTGTTTGGAAGTGTGCAGATTACATGGATAAGAAGAATCCACTAATCTAGTTAGTTTTCTGCAATGCATTTTGATAATGTCAGCCAGACAGAAAAACCTTTCTTTTTATAGTCTTGCCAGTGGCCAACTGTCAAGTCAACGTGGGACACATTATCCCAGGTAAGACTAGGTTAAATTGTAGCATTCTGATCTATACAAGCAATGTAGTCAACTTAGTTATCATCACCTAGCGCCAACTATTCTACTGCAGTTTTTGGCTCCCCTGAGGAGGGGCACTACTGGGTTGACTAAATGGGCAGTACCATGAGCCCTTAGTCTTTAAACACCTTAAGCCTAATAACAATGAATGCGTACTGAGGCTTGTAACATCCCACCTTCATTGTATATTACCTAGGCTTTAAGTTGTTTCATAGTGGAGGTTAATGGGGACAAACCAGAAATTATTCCAGACTTCCAGTTGACTTTTCTGATGAGAACTGTAATAGGGGCACACGGTAGAAAGATGGATGCTACTATTGCGACCGCAACAAAAAATTCAAAACAAAGTTCACAGAAGGTAAAGATAAAGATGTTCAAACCAAATAATGAAACTTAATATCGTTAAGCCGGAGTTTTACTTGAGTCAAGTTCGTCTCTAGAGGGTAGTTGGTTTCCAGAGTAGAGTGCTGATTGCGTTTATTTAAGTAGAATTATAAAGGCCATCGACACAGATCCTTCCGCTGATCATTCGTGAGCACCCTTTTCCACTGAGGGCTATCAACGCCTGGCTCCATTAGAATTACCTGCCGGAGCATTCGGATTGCTCGGATAAGAAGAGTCTGATTGACCAAATTGGTTTTCTGCAATGCATCTCAATTATGTCTGCAAGAGAGAAAAACCTTTCTCATCGTTGTCTTGCCAGTGTGCTACTGTCAAGACTGCATGGGACTCATTATCTATGTTAAGACTCAGTTGCCCTTTATCATTTACATCTATACAAACATTTTAGTCAACCCCTTCTGCTGGGCCTATCGGCAGCTTGTCTTGTGACTACTTTGTTCCCCCGGTAAGTGGCACTACTATGTTGGCTAAATGGGCGCTTCTCATAGCCTATGGTTTGTTAACAACCTCAGACATGATAAGATGAAATGCACTGCGAGTTCTGAAACGCCTCTCAGTTATGGTATGTTCCTGGAACATTTGTAGCTTTTAACAGTAGAGTTTTATCCGAAGCAATTTCCGTTGGGTTCCGACTCCCAGATAGCTTTCTAAGGAACTCTCATACCTCTCATATAGACATCAGTTACTTTGAACAACCCAGGGTGCCATCTGGTGGCAATACTAGCAACCTTTCCCATGTTGGCTGTCACCTACACCCTTTTTTACCCTGCGGGCGCGATTTGTCCGCTGAACACTGGCGACCTATACGATGTTATACGACGTCCTCCAGCACCCTCGTTTTGTTAGCATTTTACCAACTATCAAACTTTGCCACCTATCACGATGGTAATTTACCAACTCCCTCCACATCACCCACAATTGCCTTTTATCCTTTTTCACGTTTCTTGTAAAGTGGTGGGTAGGGTTACTAGGGATCTACCATTCTATACTTGATCCTCAAGGTAGGGTAACTTGCCACCAGTCTGGCACAAATCTCCTACGAAGTCCGCGTAATGCACCTTTACATCTCCGAAATAGATCATGTAACTTGTCTGTTGTTTACTCATGATTTGGCTACCATAATAAATTGGTTATACGAGTATACGAGGCCTAATGGCATACTTATCGCTTACTAATGTTTTGCTGAGACTCCCTAGTTACCTGATCTAACCAGTCACCCTGTCTAACTAGGCTACCCAGTTATCCTATTTCACAGATTTACCCTGCATGACCAAGATCCTGTGTTACCCTGTCTAGTGGGGTTACCGTACCTATATAGTTCTCCTGGTTACCCTGTTAAACTAGGTTACCCTACATAAGTCTGGCTCAGGGTTACCCTCTCTAGCAGAGTTACCCTGCTTAACTGTGCATCAAGGTACGGTTTTTTGGACAATGTACCTCAGGTTACTTTGCAGCAAGGCAGGCCTATAATACCATTCCCTCAGTCTCCTCAGGACCCTTGAATTAGCTGAGGTCTGGTATGCCATAACAACTGATATATGTGAGCGTCACACTACTCCCCTCTTCCACAAGTCTGTCCTCTGACTTAACCGCTACCTGTCCAACTAGTTAGCAGGTCTCGACTAGGCGGTGCCTCCTTCTCACTTGGTGGTCCTTGGGCTTAGCAGGATACCTTTGGTGAAATTTTACCAATGCCTACAGTGCCGTCCCTTCTAACATTTTGAACAGTTCCGCTGAATTCTTTTCAGACCCATAACCCTCCCATGACAGCAAATATTGAACGAACCGGTAAGGGACCATGGCTTTAGCACCCCTGTAGCAACGACTGTCTACTATGGCGTCCACAACATAGCTAAGTTCTGAGTCCCCAATGTCTGGTACAAGCACCTCCATATTAGGCCTACCTATAGGGTCTTCATGGTAGGGTCCTAGGAGTCCGCCGTTAAACATAGGGTGAATTGTCCACCGGGCAGGGAGTTCCTGCTCATTAGCCCGTTTGCCTATCGTTCGCTTAACTACCAAGCTGCCACACCTCTTATAGTCAGGTTTTTCCATAGGTCGCTTAGTGCGAATGTTTCTTCTATCCAACATTACACGGTCGGCGTTCTTTGCTCTTCCTTGAGTGACATCTTCCAGGGTGACATAATCTGGAGATGGCAGTCGCTTTTGATCATACTATTTCCTTTGTCGTTCCTGGGCCCTTTGGAGTGTCTCTCGAAGGTCCTGCGAATTAGCTTCCCCATCCCTCACCACAAGCTCCCTGTTCGGGTGTATTCCTTGATGTCAGACCGAGCCCCAGACCAGTTGGTCCTAGGGAAAAATCCGTAGTTTGCCTCAAAGGGTGACACCTTCAAGGACTCGGATACTGACGTATTGTATGTGTGTTCTGCCAAAGGTAACAAATAAGCCCTATCGTCTTATTGGTAGGAGCAATAGCTTCTTATGTACTGCTCCAGTGCCTGATTTACCCTCACAGTTTTCTAGTTGGTTTCTGGGTGGAAGGCTGTAGAGACATTGAGTTTGACTTGAAGTAAGTCTTTGAGACTAATCCAAAACTTAGATGTGAATCAGGTATCTCAGTCCGAGATAATAAACTCTGGCAGCCATGTAACATCCATACTTCCTTAAGGAAGATATGAGCCAGATCCTTAATTGGTACTTCTTTAGACAGGGGGATAAAATGAGACATCATGGTGAATCTGTCAACTATGCACAATATCTTCGTATACCCTTCTGATACCAGCAAGGCTACAATGAAATCCATTGAGATTGCATTCCATGGCCGCATAGGAACTTCCACTGGCTGGAGCAAGCCAAACTTCTTGTGGCTCATGGTCTTATTACATTGACAAGTATCGCAGGTACGGACATATTCTGTGACCTTGGTCTCCATGTTAGGCCAATAGAAGCTTGCCTTTACTCTTGCGATAGTTTTATATGTTCGGATATGTCCGTCCACCTGTGAATCATGTTCTGCCTTCATGATAATTCGCTTCAATGTCTCACTTTTAGGGATTTACCAACGGTCTTTAGGTGAAGAGACCTTTCTCTATATCGAACTGGATATCTAGAGTCGTTCCCTTTTCTCCCACTGTCTTTAGAACTGCTAGATACTATTGGTCCTTTTCTCCTGCAGACTTCAGGGTTGTAAGAAGCCTAAGTTTAACCAGTAGCCTTGACAGGTTAACAAGATTTGGGACGTAGAAGATCCCTTTCCTGTTGAATATGGCATTGCCCAGAGCGAAAAAAGGTTTGTGGGAGAGGGTCACAAATCCCTTCAGGGCAGTAGTCCCTACAGCGCGACAACGCCTCTGCCTTCTCGTTTAGCCGTCACTCGCAGTACACAACCTTGAAGTTAAATGGCTGCAGAAATTCCGCCCAGCGGTGTTGTCTACAGTTCTAGACCTTTGTGCTATTAAAGTAGTCCAAATTCTTGTAGTCTGTATATACCAATATCTGGTCTTCAACTGAGCCAAAGAGATGATCCCATTCTTTGAAGGCAGCTACAATTGCTGTCATCTGTTTGTCATGAACCTCGTAGTTTACCTGCGCGGGTAGGAACTTTCTACTCTGATAGGCCACAGGATGCCATTTTTGGTCATCAGCAAGCTGGGAGAGCACGCCTCCTAATGCAAAATCACTGGCGTCGGTTTCTAGTGTAGTTGGACGTGTGCCCTCGAAATGGGTTAAAATCGGATGGATACTGAACAACTCCTTTAGATATTGAAATGACCGCTCACAGGCGGCTGACCAGTCCCATATTACGTCCTTCTTCGTAAGAGCTGTTAGTGATTTAGCCACTTTGCCAAAACCATTTATGATTCGAAGGTAGAAGTTTCAAAGCCCATAAAGCATTGAACGTCAACCAAGCTCTGGGGAGTCTTCCAAGCCTTTATCTCCACAACTTTTCTAGTCCTCATAGATATCGTGTGTTCCGATATCTTATAGCCTAAGAACTCAACTTCTCTTTGGTGGAAGGTGGACTTCTTAATGCTAACGCACAATCTTGCCTTTCGCAGACTTTCCAAGACTTGCCTTACATACGAGATATGTTCTTCTATCGTCTCTGCGTATATCAGGAAAGCATCCGTATAGCCAACGACTCCTGCGTCTAGCATATCTCGGAAGACGCTATTTATCATACTCTGGAAGGGAGATGGTGCGTTGCCTAGACCAAACGGCATTACCGTATATTCATACAGACTATAGTGACTCTTAAAGACAGTCTTCCATTCTTCACCAGGTGCCATCTTGATAAGATAATAGCTATCTTTCAGGTCTAGCTTGGTGAACATTGTGGCTTTATCAAGTCTATCCCTAACTTTGTCCATCAAAGGCAACGGATACTTATTCTTAATGGTGATCTTGTTGAGCCCTCGATAATCGATACATAACCGAAGAGTACCATCATGCTTCGGTACAAAGAGGATAGGGCCACCTGCAGTTGAAGTGGACCGCCGGATCTTTACTTATTCCTCCATCTCGCGGATGTAGTCATATAGCACATCTAACTCTCGCTTAGAGACTGGGTATATTGGGCCTGAGGTTGACTAGGTCCCTGGCTCTAGTTCTATCTTGTAATCAAACTCGGTATGCTTGGTAAGGGCTGATATATTTTCTTGACTGAAAATATTTGCATAATCCTAGTATTGAGGGGGTAGGCTGACACTAATGTCTTTCTAGTCTTCTCCTGTATACACTACCATGGCTAACAAATATACCTGACTACTATCCTCGGCTAGGAGTTCTTCACTGGTAATAAACTCCATTCTGCACTTAGCAACTAGACATGTTGCCGGACAGTATTTTGAGCGCCACTTCAGAGTACCTTTATCCCAATCAAGATCGGGATTGTGGTCTTTTCACCACGACATAGGGAGATAGCCATCAACCTTGATATCAGGCATATATGCTAGCTCAAATCTCATGTTATTCACATGGTCACCAATTTTCATTCTAACCGTCTTCGTATAATGATTCCCGGAGCCTGGAATTTGGTCACCACTTTCATCAGAGATTGGGGTAGGGAGTTTCCGACCTATACATGGCAGTGGAGCCTTCTTGACCCAAGTACTGCTCAGCAGGGCACCTGTTGCACCACTATCTAAAAGAAGTAAGGCCTCGCCACTACTTCTTTGCTTCGCATGGTTCCAGTGCAAACGGACCTCAATAGGTATTGATGTAGTATTTGGCGGTGGGCCTATTAGCCCTGGCCGCTTATCGGGTCTTCCTTCGCTAACAGGTTTTCTTCTGTTCAGCGTCATTATGTATCTCATGTTATATCATTCTTGGGTGTTTACCATCACGCCTGCGAGATTTCGGGTACTCAACCCTCCTCAGGTAAACTTGCAAAATTGTTTTCTTTTGCTAATCAAGTCCTGCCTGATTGACGTACATAACTAACAATATCTAAGGAAACCAGACTATTTCTATCTGTCTTTCCTAAATAAAGTACTAATCCAGGAAATAGGAAATAACCCACACAAAATCCATTATATAAGAAAACCTTTGCCTAATCCTAGTATATATACAGTATTGAGTTAGCTTTGTTATCTTATATGGAGGAAGGGACTCAACTAGTCCAATTTCCCTTCATTTATACTATTTTCCTCCAGGCCTATTTGAGAGTAAAGGTAGTCAGCTTTCGTGTTTGTTTAATGGTATCGAGATAGCTTACTTATTTTCTACTATCGGTATCCACCACCAATATCGGGGTGACCTGCGGGGCTCAGAAACCTTATTCTCAACAGGGGGAGCTTCAATGCAAGGGTGTTTGGGCACAGTCGAAGTACTATATCTAGCTTCAGAAGGTGTCTATTTTCGAGCCAGCGTGATAGACTGTACGACTGGTTTTGGAGCAGTACACTACCTCCAGAAGTGACCCTCTGTCCCACAATGCCAGCTTTGTTTCATTTCCTGACACTTGTCAGTGAGGGTCACAGGAGTATTCTGGTGCTTTTACTCATATTCTGACTTCTTAACCCAGGCGGGGTTAGCCAATGGCTGTGAGGTTTTGGAGTTAAGACTCCCTAGAGCTCCCTCTTTCTTACGTTGTTGCTTGTTTCCTGATAACCTATCGTTACTACGCTCGTGGGAAGTGTAGTTTTCTTTAATAATGGTACGCTTAAAAGATGCCACATCTTCAAGCTGATCACTAGTGTTGCGCAGAAGATGGACGTAATCGATATCAACCTCTGTGGGTTGAGTCTTGAGCCACCGGGCATGTCGCCAGTCTGCAGTCATACCTATGCGAGCCTTATCCTACACTGCCATCTCATCGTAATGTAACTCACTGGCTAACCGAATGAGTTCATCCAGATACTGGTCAATCTTCCCTGGCATTATGACCAGAGCCGTCAACTTACGAAGAGTGTGATCCCGATCAGATTGACGGCCGAAACTGGACTCAAGCCGTTTTCGGAAACCTACCCAGGTACTTAGCTCATTTTGGCTTTTGAGGTTATTCCGGCACACTGAGCAGCATCCGGTATAATGTGGACATGAATGCTGTTATACCATTTCTTTATTGTACCTTTAAGAAGCGCGATGATTAGGCTGACTTTATCCATATCGGATAAAGATCAGTGCCATTAGTAGTCATACCGAATCTCCGTATCCTGGATGAATCATAGTGTATCAAGTGGTTCACCATTGAACCTTTTAATCCACAATTTTTCTGGCTTCTTTTGTCGGGCAAGGGATTTCTTGTTAGACTTCCGTAGATAGTCTGTCAAGGCTTGACACCGCTTATTATATTGGAACATCTTAGCGTCATTCCTGTGTGACTTTGGTCTACCAAGATATCGGCTTAGATCAGGTAGGGTGGAAGAGGAGTCTTTGCTACTGCTTGAGGTGTCGGAATCACCCGGATCTCCTCCTTCGTCAATATTTCCTACTCCTGCTGGTCAGTTACCACCATCTCCGCCAGTGTTTCCACTGCGGAGGCTCCAAGGTTAACCAAAATCACTAACTGGTCCTCTGAACCTTTCTGACTGGCCTCATAGGGTGAAGACCGTCGTAGGGGATCTGGGGATGGAGGTCGTCTTGCTGCCATGACCTTATCCACATCCCTCTGAACAAGTAGCTGGAAACGGGGACAGGCTCCAACATCCGTAAGGTCTTCCGAATCACATAAGAGACAAAGGGTCTTTTTCTACTGCGGAGCGGCAGGCTTGTGTTTTAACGGCTCACCCGGCGCCCTAGTATAACGGGCT
Organism: Tuber calosporum; assembly: GCA_003316355.1. NCBI lineage: Eukaryota > Fungi > Ascomycota > Pezizomycetes > Pezizales > Tuberaceae > Tuber > Tuber calosporum. Next base: position 6,082 of record QFET01005384.1, on the reverse strand, counting down.
TCATAGTGCAAAACATAAGGAGCTGGTCCTCCCACGATCCTACAAGCAATTGAACAATAATCCTTAGCCGACTGCGCCGCTATCCCAGGAAAACCTGTCCATCCGACACTGCCAGTATCTCAGGCCGGAGCCAGTGGTGCTGTTGGAGGGACTAGTGGTAGTGGATATGGTGGTGTGGCCGGCAAGGGAGTTGCTTCTGTAACAGTATACAGTCTTTGAGCTTCACAGACTATCGACGGGGTTGACGTGACAGGCGGGAGGGCAGTGCCCACCATCGATGTCTTAAGTTTTGCAGGTGGCTTCTGCTTCGAACCCCCGGCCAACCTAGACAAACTTGTTTCTGCGCCAGAAGGGCTTGGTGATCTGCTGGCCATATGGGCTTAGTACACCCAAAGCAAAATGAGAGGCCCACGTTGATCCAGGAGTTTCTCCTATTCCCAAGGCCTCCCTTGCGGCTGACATCAAATTCTGGTGCTAGTCTATATCTGGCATTACTTTCGCACAATGCGGAGCCAAGCTAATGGGTCAAATACGGACCAGGGCAAGGGGTGGAGCTTGCTCCCTGATAACATCGTTCTCAGAGTCAGTACTGACTCCTGCTTTCACAGCCCACTCGAGGGACTCTACTCGGCTCTTCAGCGAAAGTGCTCTCATGACCTACTGGCGGTAGGCATTCTCTACCTTTCTCACCCAGTCTGTAGCCATGTTGTCCATATTCTCTCGAAAATGGACTTACTTGTAAGTGACAAAGTATTCGAGTTGGGACTTGGCTTCCGCGAATCTTCAGCCTACTTCAGGAAGAATGTTTTGCTCAAAATCTTTGTGGGTGAAACGTCCAAAAGTAACCCCTTCAGGGACTGACACAAGTACCACCGCAGAGGGATTGTGCGTTATAGATGTCATGAGTACCCTAGGATGGGGGACCATCATTATCTAACATTCCTCAGCCACCTCAATGTGTGGCGCTTCAATCACCTTTGTAACCAATCCCCACCCCTAGCAACGAAGGTCTACGATCACATCGTAGTCCAACTGAGGTCCAAAAGAGGTTCCGGCACTAGGTTGTGAATGCGTATCAGACATTTCGGACATAATACTTTCCACCCAGGGCTACTTATTACAGACAAGGATTCCAATACTAGTAGATGTCACGAAAGTGATCTTGAGGAGCATCATTTCTCCGATGAGAGTTAAGCGAAGAGCTTAACGATATACTGTAACGTTGGCAAACGCTAGAAAGATGGATCCTACAGTTGCAACTGCACTAAAAGTTTCAAAAGAAAGTTCACGGAAGGTAAAGATATAGATGTTCAAACCAAATGATAAAACTTAATATCGTTAAACCGGAGATTCACTCAATTCAAGTTTGTCTCGAGAGGATAGTTGTTTTTCAAAGTAAAATGTAGATCGCACTTATTTAAGTAGAATTATGAAGGCCATCGAGATGCATCCTTCCTCTGATCATTCTTGAGCACCATTTTCCACTTAGAGCTATCAACAACTGGCTTCTTTACAATAACCTGGCGGAGCCTTTGGATTGCACAGATAAGGAGAGTCTCATTGACCCGATTGGCTTTCTGCAATGCATCTCAATTATGTCACCAGGAGTGAAAAACCTTTCCGATCCTTGCCTTACCAGTGGCCTAATGTCAAGACTGCATGGGACTCATTATCTATGTTAAGACTCAGTTGCCCTTTGTCATTTACCTCTATACAAACATGGTAGTCAACCCCGTGTACTAGGCCTATCGGCAACTTTTCGTGTAACTACTTAGTTCCCCGGCAAGTGGCACTACTGTGTTGGCTAAATGGGTGCTACCATAGTCAATAGTTTGTTAACCACCTCTGCCGTAATAAGACGCAATGCACACTGAGTCCTGTATCGTCTCTGAGTTATGGTATATTTCTAGGACATTTGTGGCTTTTAACAGTAGAGTTTTATCCAAAGCAACTTCTGTTGGTTCCCGACTGCCAGATAGCCTTCTAAAGAACTCTCAAGCCTCCCATCTGGATATAAGGTACTTAGAACAGCCCAGGGGTGCCATCTGGTGTCAATACTAGCAACTTGCCCCGGGTTGGCGGTTACCTACCTCTTAATATACCCTGCGGATACGATTTCTCCGCTAAACTGTCGCTGCCTATATCGTGTTATAGGACCACCTGCTGCAGCCCAGTTTTGTTAGCATTTGACCAACTATCATACTTTGCCACCTATCACGATGGTGGTTTACCAACTCGCTCCATATCACCCACAACTGGCTATATGTGTTTTTCGCATTTCGTGTTACGTTGTGGGTAGGGTAACTTGTGATCTACAATTCTCCACCTGATCCTCAAGGTAGGGTAACTTACCCCCAGTAGGACACAAATCTCCTACGAAGTCCGCGTAATCTACCTTTGAATCTCCGAACTAGATTGTGTAACCTTTGTGTTGTTTACTCTCGATTTTGCAACCATAATACAATTGGTTACACGAGCATACAAGGCCTAATGGCCTACGTATCGCTTACCAATGTTTTTCTGAAACTCTCAAGGTACCTGGTCTAACCAGTCACCCTGTCTAATTAGGCTAACCAGTTACCCTATCTCACTGAGTTACCCTGCCTAACTGTCATCTTGTGTGACCCAGTCTAGTGGGGTTACCCTACCTGAATTGTACTATGGGTTACCCGGTTCAAATGGGTTACCCTACCTAAGTCTGGCTCAGGGTTACCCTGTCTAGCAGAGTTACCCTGCCTACCTGAGCACCAAGGTACCGTTACTTGTACAATGTACCCTAGGTTGTTTTGCCGTAAGGCAGGCCTATGATACCATTCCCTCTGAGTCCACTCGGGTCCCTTGACTGGGCTGAGGTCTGCTATGCCATACCAACTGATAAATATGAGCATTACAACCACTGATCCTACTTTTAAGGATACTAAGTACACAGAAAAGCCACTGAATGCTAAATAGGGTGAATACTTACAACTTGCCTGTGTAAATTGTCCCACCCCATATATATACCTATCCCAAACGATGTCCCTGCTGGACTGTAGCGATATATATGCTGAGATATAACTACCTCCTGCGGCCCTGTCTTGATAGCCTTTTGCCAACTATTACACTCTGCCACCTAACTCCAAGTAGTTTACCAACAAACCCTAAAATCACTCCCGGGAAATGGTTAAGATTTTTCGCATTTGTGTAACTTTCAAGGTAGGTTAACTTCAGGTTCGTTATCTCATACTTGATCTCTAAGGTAGTATAACTTGAACTCTGCTTAAACAAAATTCCTTCGTAACTCAATGTAAGGTTCATTTATGTTATAGGACTACCTTATATAACCAATTTATATTTTACACTAGATTTTAAAATAATTATACCACCAGATTACGAGAAATTTGCATGCGAATTGGGCTCTATGCTGCAAAGCATATTTTTGAGTGGTATACAAGTTACCTAGCCTGCACAGTTACCCTGTCTTACTGTACTAGCAGGTTACCAGTCTAGTTTAGTTACTCTGTGTTACTGGTCACCTACGTACTTTCCATTTAAAGGTAACTACGGTAATCTATAGACTTTTGTAGGTCTAACATACAATCCATCGCCTGGCCCACTTGAGGCCCCTGGCTGTACTGCGGTTACATACAAATATAAATTAAGTCAACTCTTACCTGGCCGGATACATGGTTCGCAAGCTTGGGTATTGAGTTAGAGAGTAAAACAGGTTAGTCTTGTATGAGGAGGTTTGTGTAAGTTCCCTATTATTGCCTGTTCACCGTTTGGCAAGTTGTTACCACCTCCTACTTTCTGAAATAACCTTGTGCCACGCAATCAAGCTTAGGCAGGCTTTGGTATGGATGTTAAACAATGATGAGATTGATCGGCCAGATCAAGAGGATATGCTGTTAGTAATGAGAAACTTAGAGCAAGGCTTGCACCAATTATTTACCTACTCTCTGAGCTATCAAATTTGTTGCCAAAGTTGCATCTAGCTTAACCTTATCTTTCAAGATCCTCATCTAGTATGACATTGATTACTTAACATGCAGATATTTGCATAAAATAGTAATTCTTGGCTATTGAGTAGTTGATTCGAATATCACTAGAGGACAGGTATTAAACCGTGTTATAGCATTTATAATAAATAGAACCTTAAAGGCTACTAGAAGGCAGGAAAGTAGGAGCACAAATGAGGTTACCTTTCTATTAAGGCCTAGGGGTTAAGTGTAGACTAAGGTTCAAACTATAATGAGGATTCACATAATCAGAGAGATTACAAGCACTCTAAGTAGTGTGTAAAGCTAAGAATGCCTGTAGGAAAAAGCTATGCAAAACACTTTTGAAGCAAGGATAAGAAGTGGATAGTATGGGTCAGGATGAGTGTATTCGCAGTGTAGTTAAGGAATTCAATGTAATAGTAAGAGACATAAGGAAGATTCTGAATATTGCGATTGATTTAGGTATAGGTGCAATATGTTGCGAACCTCTGATGATTGTTCTAGAAAATTGTATAGTAGGATATGGCTAAAGTAATTACCCATGGCAGCATCGGAATTACGTGAATGTTTTCGTGAATTATCCACCTAATATTGGTGAAATTATGAATAACCGATTCAGCCTTCAATAAACAGGTGGGAACATTCATTGAAATTGAAGAATTCAACGTCCTATCTTTCGGCATATTAAACAGTATTAGATATGAGATATTGTCACACTGTATGGGCCAGAACTTAAGCTTCTACCCCTATTGTAGGTGCTATTGGGGTAATTTATTAACCCATACAAAAGCCTATTACTTATTATTAAAGTACTGAAGATGTTAATATAAGTGTACATGGTGCAAAGTTCTGGCCATATGGATGAGAAGCAGTATCGACTTGTTTGGAGTTAGTGTACTGGGGTCTACTATAGGAGAGCAATATACAATGATAACAACTACCTTTCCAACTATACCAACTGTACGATTCAGTCAGGATTGTAGAGATAGCGAACTCCTTAACCGGTATTTAATATATAACGATTAGACTAGTTTTAGTATAGGATGTAGAACTGGATAACTGGCCGTAGTGGGATAAAAATGGTGAAATGAAATTGGACACCTAATATGGGGTCATTAGAGAGAGGTAGCGAGTAAGAAGTGGAAGTAGTAAGCTCAGGTGCAGAAGGGCATAGATTTAGCAAGTTCACAGCATATTTTGAAGGTAAGAAAGCGGCTTCAACTCGTGGAGTTAGACGCTTGAATGAAGAGGCAGAACGTGTAAGGGAAAATCTTCTACTATGCAGAGTTTGAGAGGGCAGCAGATGCCATACAGCAAGATAGACTCGTCAGATAAGATCTTGACAGAACAAGTATTACTTTTAAGGAGATTTTCATGATGCATCAGGACCTGGACTGATTTGGGAATATTTCTTTAATCCCAGACCATGACTCAGTAAAGATATCGGCTTGAGGTTTGTATAGGAACCTGTATATGGACAGGAACAGGTCAAGGACAAAGAAAAAGGCAAGAAACACTGTTTCCATTTTGGAAACCATGTAACTCCATGAGCTGGTTACGTGGTGTAGACATTGACTCCAAATTTCTGGTTTCAAAATCCAGCCAATTTCTTCATACAGGAGGCTCTTAGTTCATCCACTACAAAATCTATCCTAACTTGCACTCTGGTTAGTACAAAACAAGCTGTCAATCACCTGCCTATTTGCCAGTTACAGTTTATGGGATTCATGCTACAGGAACTGAAAGGAATGGTGATCCAGATGATTACCATTGTACTACTGAAAGTTTCCACTTGGCTGACACCATGTTAGCCGTAGCAGATTCTTATGACATGCAAATCGGACTAGGGCTGAATCTTATATCCATAAATGGGGTCTTGTCCTTGTAAGCTGGCAGGTAAACTAGTAAAGATCTTTTGACATAAAACTTGTGATATTGATAAAAACTCTTCTCCTTTGCCTTACAATAACTAAAGCTGAGGATGCACTTGTATATTGATATCACGGTTCTGAGAGTTCGTGCACTTCATAATTATTTTTAAACTAACTGTTAAGGGTAGCCGATTCTAAGGTCAAGCGAATCAGGCTAGGCTTAAGAAATCA
>QFET01005382.1:0-24274 GCA_003316355.1 Tuber calosporum | reverse complement strand
CAAGGCTTACTCTGCTTTTCTGTCCTTCCTGCCTAGCGCTCTTCTAGGCAATCGTGACAAAAATATGGATCCGGATAGTGCGGGCGTGGGAGAAAGACTAGGAAGAAGGCCACTGCACCTCATGGGAATAATGTACTGATGCCTCTTCATAATGCAACTATGGTTGACAAACTAATCGGATCAAGTTTATAAGGAGAGGCAGTAAAGATGAGCAGGTATTGGCCCGATCGTGAACAAAAGTCATCCTGCAAGCCTACTGCAGAGCAGGATCTATTGGCACGGAGCACATAAGGTCAACAAGCAAGGTGGCACCTTGGTGTACATAGAGACTATTGGTATGTTCCAAACTGGACGTGCTAAGTCTGAATTAAAGAAAGGAGTTCGGGCGTCTCCTACCAGAGGTGTCCAATCCTTTCTGTGAAAGAGGAGCTCGAACTGCACCATTCGCTGTGCGGGGAAAAGAATCTTGAGGGTCAAACGGTGTCCGCACCAATGTAGAAAGCTGGGGAAAACAGGGGTGGGTACTTGGTTACTATGAAAGCTAGATGTAGTCCACTGCCACTCAGACGTGTTATATAAAATCAAGTGCCTGCTGAGCTTTAGTCAACTTCAAGCAACAGAGCAGAAATCTTATCATTATCAAATGTTTTAATTGAAAATCTTTACTACTCAAACAAACAAGCCTTCCTAGACAAGTCTTGGTATACAGAATTAAGTATTAGGCCTAGTCAAATTCGCATGTACTTAGAATCGGCTACCCCTAACACATGCCAGATACATCTTACAAGTTGTAAAGCCATGTGATGTAGGTTCCAGGGTATAAGTTCCTCATAAGTCCTGTGTCTTCCATATACCATCAAACAACAAAGAAGAGATATTATCAATATTATAAGTTTTACTGAAAAACCTTACCTACATGCCTTCCTAGACAATCTCCGCTTATGAATAAAGATCATAAGCAAAGTCAAATATGGTTGCAATTAGAATCGACAACACTGAACAGTACGATAGTGTAAAATTAATATATTCAGCACTTAGTTATCAAGAGTTACCATCGTGGTTGTGTAGTTATGCCTGACTATTCTTTTCTGAGTTTTAAAAACCTGTTGTAACCATACTGCTCCAATATCATCATTAGTGTATCCAGTCGTTGAAATGGCAAAATTTGCCGAATCCTACTCTTTATTGTCGTCATTGCCCATTAAGTGAATTTCCCCTCATTAATGTGGAAAGGTCCCAGTAACTGCCCTACTGTTGAAACTGACTCCATAACAGGTACTCACTTCTGATTTCCTGGATGTTTGACATGTGAGTTTCGCATTTGCTGATGGCATAGGCCCTCACCCTTCATTGCCCTCCATTAGTAAACCCTTTTTCGTCTACCTTACATATACCTTCACCACTAATTTGATATCTTGACTTGACTTCCCCTAAACACTCCAAAAATGATTTTAGTCTCTCTGGTTTGGTAGCAGACTCTCTCTAGTAAGCAATCTGACTAGCAAAGGGTCTTGAAATTTCTGTATATCTGTTTAAAAACTCCAATATCCAATTCTTTCCCTCAACAAATTTCTGCCCATTTGATCTTTCCATTATCATTCCTGCAGAATTTCATGAAATGTAGGTAGTGTTGATGCGATTCCATTTGTATCTAAACGGTTCACCCACTTTACTATTTTATTCTCCGGTTGTTCAGTTTGTAATCGCTGCCCTTATCAGACCAGTTTCAACGTTTGGATTTGTTTAATTGCCGGTTGTATAAAGTAGTACGTGCAATACCGATTTTCTAACTTGTAGCCTGGAGACTGAGAGATATTTCATTATTTCAAGTGGCATGAGGATGGAGAATTCAGCTCTTGTAAATTTAAGTAGTAGGGGTTTTTACTTAAGGCATCTCAGGCGATAGTTGAAGTTCATCTGGCAGTTTAAAAAAATATGATATTGTATGGTAGGTGGTCGGTAACCCTGTTGTGGCCAGTTAAGTTGTGGAATACGTTATACTAGTTGTAAAAAGAAACAACTTAATTTTAATAAAATCTGTCTATATGACAGAACTCAGTCGCTACCCATTGCCTTCCCTTTGCTTAGAAATATTACTGCATATAGCTCCCTAAAACTACAAGGATATGTTTAGCACCTATTGATTAAAGGTAGTTGATTCCAAGGGCAAGCAAATCGAACTAGCTTATAATGTTTCTTGGTAGACGGAGATTGTCTAATAAGGCTCATAGCGAAAGTAATAAAGATTTTTTAGTTAAATTCATGATATTGATAACTTTTCTTCTCCGTTTCTTGATGATAGATAAAGCTTGCCTGGGACTTCAATATGTTTATCCAGTGTCTTAGTGTTCGCGGACTAATTCTATCCTTTATACTATATAAAGTTAGTCCCTAATTTCTTTATTTCAATCAAAGTGCAAATACGCTTTGACCATGCCAGTACCTTTCCCATTACAGCTTATGATACCATCAGAGTTCCTCTTGCTAGGAGGGTGTGCAACCACGCTCAGTAGGCAACATCAGACCTTCTTCTGCTGTTTATTTGTGCCATCCAGTTAGGACCATCTCAATGCTTTCTTAGAACTCCAAGGGGCTAGTTTGGATGTTTAGCATATCTGCTTTATGCCAGCTAACCTGAATCAGCAGGGAGCTTTTAGCCTAAGCTGTGTCAGTGATTGGTGGAATAGCTTTACGTCTACACAGCCTTGCCTTATTAACATGTTCTGATAGGTTCTTAGACCATGATGTTATCGTGTTCTGCCATCTGCATACTGTAGATAATTACCATAGTAACCTACTTCCTAAATTGACCACAGACCCAGGGGGACTACTAGGGCACCCGCATATTCAACTGATGGTAACTCCGCGAACTGCTAAAGAATTACTTCATTCCACATGGGTTCAGTATCCAACGAGGCCCTCCGATATCTCTGTCGGATTGTATCCGGGTGGAACAGTGGCGGGGACGTATACATTGTAACAAGAGGTGCTGCAATAACATGGTTTTCTGAGGCTGCTATACACTAACGAGGCGACTGGGTTGGCACACAAGGCGAACGATCAAGTAGGAGGCTTACTATTAGGCCGTGTGTGGTTGCACCTAACCTACAGAATTCTCAAAGCCTTCTTTGAAGATCTTTGTATGCCTAACATAAGCTTCTTCCTCCTAGGATTCATCTCGAAACCTCTCCTGTCTTGATAATCCTCTTTCCTGTCCATCCTAATCAGGAAAATTTCCCTTATACAAGGTTTATAAATCATCCTAAGGAGGTAGGGTGTAAAACTTCACATGTTTGCTTGGCCAGGCCAGGCGAACTTTTTCAAATTGATTCAAGGTTTGCCTACTTTGGCATTGCTGGATTTTGCATATGAAATTCCCCCACCAATTCCCCTACATGTCCTAAATACTCCAGTGGTTCCCATGTGTTCTGATCATCAGATCATCTTTCCCCTATATAAAATATCTTAGTTCGTGCTATTGTGAGTTCCGGCCACACACCCGCCTGAAGTAAAGAATTATTTCTCTCATCACAATTCTTTCAATCTCCCATTCAAGATGGCAATCAATCTCTTCAGGCTCACGGATGGGTTGCTTTCAGCGTGGTCTGTTGGATAACCAATAGGGTTCCAATAATGATAGATGAAATATCAGATGGATCTTGCATCGGAGTGATATTTCATCATTGTACCTACGCTCTGCACTTTTTTCCAATACCTTAAACATGGTATAGAGCTATAGACTGGGTTACTTCGAAGGTTGTTTAGGGCAGATATTTTTTACATTTAGTATGGCCTGGTCTCAGACATTCATAGCGGGTTGTTCCATAGCCTTACTGTTAAGGGTAGTCGATTCTAAGGGCAAGCGCATAGAACTAGGTGTGTAATTTTTTCTTTGTAAATGGATATTGTCTATGCAGGCTAGACAGTTAAGATTTTGTGTAAAACTTATAATATTGATAAGATCTCTTCTCCTTTACTTCATGATGGGTTAGGATCGTGAGGAACTTTGATATTTATATCCCATGTCAAAGTGTTCGCAGACAACTTTAAACTTCTATATTTTAATATACTTGAAATCATTTCCGCCCTTCAATAGTAAGGTCAAGAACAGTTTGACTCTCAGAATATTGTAACCCGTGCAGCTAATCGGCACATCCGAGCTCCATTATTTGCAGAAAATATGAACCATTTCTGAGTGGGTAATTTTGTTACTTATTCTGCCACTGAAACCTAGATAGTGCATCGTTGAATTAACCAATATTTTCTTAGAACTCGTAGTGGCCAACTTGCCTGTTGATCTATGTGGATATTACCAGCTTTCCTGATATTGTTCTGATGGCTTTCAGGATGACTCAAGACTTATTTCAGTCTAATACTGTATGGTATTGCTATGCCTCTCCCTATCAACCTGTGTCAATAGGTCCCTATACCAAGATAGGGCTGTTTACAGGGTCTTGGTGGGTTCTCTGTTTCTCCTAGAGCCCACTCATGATACGATCATCTTTGCGCAGAGGGTCCCATCACCTTCGGTCGATCCCTTCAAGGGCCATATGAAATGGGACGTAGCTCTGTGGACACTGATCCTATTCACTTGATTATGGCTACATTGGGCCGGCCGTTTCTCCCTGTTTATATAGCTTGTGCCCAGCATCCGTTCGGGCGGACGGCAACGACATATATGATATTACAAGAGGGGCCCAATTATAAGTTTTTCGGTGAGGTGACACTTTTTACTATACGCGCCCCTGGATTACAGTACCAGGTACTCATGTGCATAACATGAGCTCCCTTCCGCAAGCTGTTGTCTTGAATTACCTTTCTCTCAAGGTTACCCTCTCCTATCATAATAATCAAAATAAACATTAAATCCAAAAAGACTAATATGTGTGCATTTTTGAACCCTACTTGGTAGAGTAAAAAACCTCAAACGTTGGCTTGTTCATGCTTGGAAAACCTTCTCCTTGTCATTCAACATCTGCTGGCTTTGGCATATCCAAATTCTCCCTATGAAATGCCTGCACCAATTCCTGTGCACGCTCTCTGTGGAGTGTTAGTTCTAAAGTATTTTCATCCTCAGAACAACTAGTTCACTTCATCTAATAGCATAACTCACGCATCTGTCAGTTACGACCACTAACCCTTCTCGTGTAAGAGATTATAACACTCTTCATGATTATCTCGATCTCCGATTCGAGATTTGAGTGAATTTCCTCCAGTTTGCGGGGAGGGTCCTCCCTTCCTGGCTGATTGGATAACAGATAGGGTTCCAGCAAGGATATGTAGAATGTTGATTGGATCTATCATCTCAGCTATATTTCTAGTTTGTAGTCAGGTCATGCCCTTTTTCCTAATAGATTAGATGAACTATACAGCTTTGGGCTAAACTTCTTAGAAGATTGCTTAAGGTAAAAGTTTTTTGCATTTAACATGACTAGGTCCCTGACTGCCTGATATAGTTGCAGCCTAGCCTGACAGTTGTAATACATGCACATATTTTCTCGTGTTTGTTCCAAAGCCTCTCAGGCATGTGGTGTATTATTTTCATCCAGTGCGAGTCTAGCTGTGCACCTAGATTTTGGCCTTCACATTCCTTCATCCATTCCATTTTTGGATTGTATCCATAGATTGCGTAGAAGGGTGACATGGCATGAGCATTCGTTACTGAATTGTTGTAGGCATGGTCAGCTAGTGGTAACAACTGGAACACGTCCGTTTCATTATAATTGACAAAGGTCCACAGGTATCTATCTAGTACTTGGTTGCTCTATTCTCTTTCTCCATATGTTTGTGGGTGGTACGAAGTTGAGTTTATTTGTTTTATCCACAAGCTTGTGCATTGGGATTCCTTGAATTCTCCTGAAACTTTGTATCCATCTAGGAAATGATCTCTACTGGAAGTCCTTGTAGCTTTCAGACTTCACTCAAGAATACGTTTGCAACATTCGCAGCAGTTGCATATATTTCCAGACCTATGATTGGAGCCATCTTTGTAAACCAATCCTCTACTACCATAATTTGTGTTCTTCCTTGTGGCTCTGGTAATTGTGTGATGAATTCCGTCAATATTGATGACCATGCAGTGAACTGAACTTCCTGGGGCCATAGCAGACCGAACTGCACATGTCGTCGAGATTTATTATGTGGACATTCATCACATGACCGTATGTAGTTATTGATCCATGCTCTCAGACCTTTCCTGTAATGGTCTCTAATAACTATTTTCTGCATCTTTTCCAGCCCAAAATGTCACGCTCCCTTACAATGGTGACAACCTTTGGCTCTGGTTGTATATAGCTGTTGGTTTTCTGGAATGAATATGCGATTCTTATAGTGTATCAATGCTTCCTTTTCCACCTAGTAACTAGGTACTTATTTGCACTGGTTTGTTAATATTTCCAATTCCTGCTTTAGTTCCTTTCAGTTTTGATTATTCAAGCCTGCCTCTTCAATGGTTCTGATTAATGTCTGGTCGTATTTGCTAACATCGACCTTGAACATTATTGCAATAGATATTATGACTATTCCCTTGCCTTGTCTTGCTTGATGGTCTATTTCATTGAGAAACTCATTTTCAGTGTGGTCCTCTTATAAGTAGGCCACCACTCCCTGTTTCTGTGTTGCAGTGGATTGTCTTGGTGATACATCTGTACTTCTAAATCCACATTGGCGTCTAGCTGTGTCTACACGTCAGTCAGGTACCATCACCTCAGCTATGTTTATGTTATCATTCATCATTTGTGACATTCGGTCCCCTTTGCGCACCTGGCAATCTTGGTTTCCAAGGTTCTTAAGATAACTTTGACTTCCACTGTATAGGCAGCCTCCATTACTACACCGCCAATCCTGATCCCATTTTTGGCTGCCATTCCACTTCTAACTACTAAGCGCGCATATGTTCCTATTGGTAAACAACCTTAATTCCTATCTCTATCAGTGGTCGTCCTTTGGATGGGATTATGATATGCTCTGGTGCAGAGAGGTCATATCCCAATGCAAGTCTGAACCCTTTTGTAGCCTTTCGTGCTTTTGGGGATATTAATTTAATCACCAAGAAACCATTGGTTACTGTGCCAATTAATCTTTCTTCCATGTCTGATTGGTTCAACTGAACTAGATTGATTTGGAAGTGTGAAGGCTTGAGTATTTACTGTGCACTATGCGCAGCTCCCTCCGCAGAACTGTACTCTAGCGGTTGGCTAAATGAAACAGGTTTTCCGTATCGTTTTCTTGGTCAATAGACAATTTTGAAATTGTAGTTCGCCAGTTGTTGCGCCTACCTTATCTGTCCCTGATTTCACCCGTTGGTTGTAAGCAAATTCTGTAGATTCTGATGATCAGTATAAACAGTTAGTGGTTTTTCTGTTCCCACTAGGTACTGTATCCACTATTTGAATTCTTCCAAAATCACTAGTAGTTCACTATCATGGATCATGTAATTTCGTTCGGCAGCAGACATCTTCGTGAGTGGAAAGCAACTTGATGTTGCTTATTGTCCTTAAACGCTATAGGATACACCGTATAGGAAAATAACTAGTATTCATTTCCGCTATAGTTTCTCTGTCTGGGTCGAAATCACTGTGTATTGAGGCTGAGATGAATCTTTGTTTAAGTTCCTCAAATGCCCCTTCTTGTTCTGGGCCCCAGCTTAATTTTCGGGGGTCATTCTTCAACCTTTCGGTTATTAGTTTATAGATTTTGGAGAAATCCTGAATGAAATGTCAGTAAAAATTGGCAATGCTAATGAGTATTTGTACCTGTTTCACGTACCTTGTTGCCTACCAATTCTTAATGCTTTCAACCTTTCTTTCACTCTTGGTGACTGCACTGATTGCCACAATATAACCATAAAACTAAACTGTCGTTTTGTGAAAAACCTACTTGGAGGTTTATACAGCTAGATCATATTCTTCCCAGTGAGAAATGACCTTCTTGACAAAGTGAATATATTCCTTCTCTATTTTGGAGTAAATCAGGATATCATCAAGGTATACCACCATCACATGGTGCAAACATTCTTGTATAATTTTGTTCATCAAGGCCGGAAATGTGGCGGATGGGTTCACCAGCCCGAATGGCAATATTTAGGATTATAAGTGGCTGTATCACGTACGGAAACGTGTTTTCCACTTATCTCCTTCCTTGAATCTCCAGAGCTGATAATTATGTTTGAAGTAGTGTTTAGAGAATATTTTTACTCCCGTAACCCGGATGCTGAGTTCGCTCATGCCTAGTAACTGGTTGTCACCATTGGTGACTAAGCAAGGCATGATTTCGCATGACTCATAGTTATGAGTCATAAGGTTGTTATATTTCGCACTATGACTCATTAGGAGTCATGGGGTGTCAGATGATGCACAATAGTGCAAATTATTGTTATCTTGTGATTGGTTGATTGTACGCATGACTCACACTTGTGAGTCATATGATATAATGAGTTTCGCACTTGACTCATATTATGAGTCATGGGTTTCGCGCATGTGACCACTTTGGGGCACCTAACTAGTTTTACGAGTTACGATTGGATTTGAAACGTTGTGCAGTTGACTCATAGAGGTGAGCTGTGGGATTTCATACTATGTGTCAATACGATTCATCGAGGATAGGTGACTCATAGGTATGAGTCATCAGGGTTAGGGTTGAGGGAAGAGTACCTATATAAGGACTCTAGGCAGCCTGTATCTAAGACTCTTCACTCAACCATCTAAGTTCTCTCCTATGCAATTACTTTACCTCTATACCTCTCTACTCCCATATTGGCGTAGTGCCATAGGAACCATAGGGTTCAGCTATCCATACAACGTAGGCACAGGCATAAGAGCAATAGTGCAAACCCGCCTAGTACTACTCATTGCAATAGTACTCCTACCCTGGTGGCTGAGATTAGTACCACGTCCGATACCGGACTATAACAGCGGCCTGGTCATATTCACCCAACCCAAAGAGAAGTAGTTACCTGTTGCAAGTCAGCTTACCACATAGGATCGTAACATTTGGTTGTGTCTTCTAAGCAACACCAACTACAAAAATGTCGAACTTTACGGATAACGACATCGACCTCACTGTGGCTGAAAAAGACACCTCCACACTTGGTCCAGCACTCGAAGAAGCACTTTATATAAATCTATCCAGAAGCCAGTCACAATGAACTGCAAGTCCAGTGACACCTGAACCTGCCTAACCAACAGGATCTTTGGAACCCGAAACCCAAAGACCAGAAAGGATGTTACCCTGGAACCAGCAACGGCCCGTGGTGGAGCAGGAATTCAACTAGCAGGATTTACAACTGCACAGTTCCAAGAGATCTTGACCCTGATAAACAACCAGCAAGGAACAATCAACAAGCGGATCAAGGTCGAGAAACCCCCTACCTTCCACTGAACAAGGACTAAACTAGGAACCTTCTTAGTGCAATGCCAGTTATACTTTGAAGCGACACCAGACACACTACATACGGAACGCATCACCTACATCAAGAGCTTGCTAAGGGATGCAGCAGCAAGCTGGATAAGCCCATTTGTCGAAGGACGCAAGCCGGAGACCTGGACTACATATGAGAATTTCACTGCAGCCCTCAAAGACCAGTGTGGGGATGTGGATGCGGAAAATGCAGCTAGGACAAAGCTCGACCGCCTGAGGCAAGGCAAAGAACCAGTCACAGAATACTGTAATGACTTTGGCCTCACAGCTACAGAGCTGAATGAGGATGATGGTACACTAAGACACCAATTCCTTAAAGGAACTAACCGAACGCTCTAAGACGCAAGGGCACTGGATCACATGGTGGCGGCAAATGTTGATGACCTTGCAGCATGGGCAATCAAAAAAGAAAACCGGATCAACATGATCAAGCACCTCCATGGAAACAACTGTACCTTTATCCAACCACAGGAAACGCCCAGAAATAATAACAGAACCTGGAAGTTGGGTAACAATATGGAAACCCGAGGCGGCTCTATGGACCTCGATGCTAACAAAAGACGCCCATGACTAAACCTATCATGGGCAGAATTTACAAGAAGAAGGGACAACAACCTATGCCTGGGATGCGCCAGACCTGAGCACAGATTAAGTAATTGCCGAAATGCAAGAAATGACAAGGACTATACCAGGCAGTTCAACAGTAAGACCAACAATAATCGCTGGAAACCACGAACCAACCTACACGAAATGGAGATCAGAGAAACACCTGAAGTGTCGGGAAAAGAAGAAAGTCCCCAGTAAGAGATGGGCTATGGGACAACAATATCAAAACCATTGGAATCAGTAACATCTACATGGCACTTACAAACACGGAAACATTGGAACAAGAAAAGGACTATGTCATGGTCAAAGTGCGTTTACATGGCAAGGACAAGACAGTCATCATCAACGGCATGATTGACTACGGCGTTACAGAAAACTTTATAGACCTGGAAATCAGCCACAAACACGGCATACGAACAAAGAAAGCAAATGAAATAACTGAAATCTACCTTCCGGACCGGGAGCCAACTGCTCTTGGATCAATTACCAATATAGCGGAAGTACCTATGGACATCGGCAGCATTAGGGAAGTGGCAACCTTCCAAATCGCAGATCTACCCAACCATGAGGCAGTGTTAGGGCTGCCATGGTTAAGAAGACACAACCCCAAGATCAATTGGGAAGCAACAAGATTACGTTCGATAGCGAGATGTGTACAACAGTATGCCTAGAAAGCTCGCCAGCGGTGAACCTAGTCCCTGAAGCAGAAGCCCTGGAAGAGAATTTAACCCTGCAATTTTCCAAGATCCAGGCCAAGGATGTCCAGAATATCACAATCCAAAGATTAAAGGAAACAGCGCGATACCTACCAAGGGATCAGGAAAGGCAGCAGGACACGACCTGTATTCAAGCGAAAGAGTCATGATACCAGCAAAAGACCATAAACTTGTCACTACCGGAATAGCCATCAAACTACCGGAAGGCACCTATGGGCGGATTGCTCCATGCACCGGGTTGGCAGTTAAATATTTGATTACTGTCAACGCGGGAGTAATCAATGCCGATTATACTGGTGAGATCAAGGTAGTACTGGTTAACCTGGGAAAAGACTGCTCTACCGTTGAGCCAGGAAATAGAATCGCACAGTTAATCTATGAAAAGATTGTCATAGCACAATGCGAAAAAGTGGAGCAACTTGCTCCCACTATGAGAGGCGAAGCGGGATTTGGAAGTACCGACAAACCAGAACGACAAAGAATCGAGATCAATGAGATCTCGGCCACATCCTTCGGCAAATTCTATCGAAGGGGCGAAGTTACAGGAATCCTCAAATGGGATTACGAGACAAACCAACCTAGTTGGAACGAAGCGATCAATATCAGCACTGAGTTAGCCATCAAGGCCAAGAAAGGACCAGGAAAAGAGAATACCAGAAATGGCGTACCAAGAAAAATATCACCAGTACCTGGACCTGTTCAAGGAAGGAGAAGAAACTGGGCTGCCCCCACATCGCCCCAAGGTCGACTTGGAGATCGACCTTCAGAAAGGGGAAACAGTGCCAGTAAAAAAGTTATACCTATTAGGAGGAAAAGAATTAGAAGAGCTGAGAGAATACATCCGGGTCAACAAAAACTGAGGATGGATTGGGGACTCTTACGCAAATGGTGGATCCCCAATCCTGCTTGTTAAAAAGAAAGATGGCAAACTACAACTTTGTGTGGACTACCGAGGACTCAACGAAGTCACCAAACGAGATCGATACCCGCTGCCATTGATAGCGGAAGGACTATATCGACTCCAAGGAGCCAAAATCATTACGAAATTGGATATTCGGAACGCCTACCACAATGTCAGGATCAAGGAAGGAGACGAATGGAAGACCACATTCACAACAAAATACGGAATATACGAATATGCGGTGATGCCATTCTGTCTAAAAAATGTGCCTGCAGCTTTCCAAAGATGGGTCAATCGGATCTTAAGTCGATTTCTTGACATCTGCTGTATCGTCTACCTGCATGATATCCTGATATATTCAGAAAACCTGGAACAACACAAAATCCAAGTCTGTAAGGTTATGGAAGCCTTGATAAAGGAGGGACTCACGCTTAAGCCATCCAAGTGCGATTTGAATAAAAAACGAAAGGAATACCTAGGATTCATTATCGACAAAGAAGGAGTCAGTGTCGACCCTGTCAAAATTCAGGCCATATGGGAATGGAAGCCACCATAAACCAAAACAGCCATTCAATGCTTTATGGGATTCTGCAACTTCTATCGACAGTTCATAGAAGGGTTCAGTTGTATAGCGAAATCCTTATATGAACTCACAAAAAAGGACGTCAGGTTGAACTGGACAGAACGACAACAGAAAGCATTCGACGAGTTACGGCGACGGTTGATATCAGCTCCAGTCCTGGTACATTATAACCTGGAGAAAGAGATCATGATAGAGACAGATGCATCAAAATATGTATGCTCGGGCATATTATCACAAAAAGGGAACGATGGAAGATGGCAACCAGTTGTATACCACTCGAAAACGATATGGCCCGCAGAATGCAACTACGACATACCCAACAAAGAGCTGTTAGCAATTGTACAAGCTCTAAAAGAATGGAGAAGATATGCAAAAGGAAGTCGACATCGAGTGTTGGTACTTACCGACCACAAAAATCTGGTACCCTTTACCAAGACAAAGGAACTCAATGACCGACAAATTCACTAGAGCGAAACACTCAGCCAATATGATATCAAGATACTATATCGACCTGGAAAAGAAGGAGGAAACCCAGACGCTCTAACAAGAAGGGCGGAAGACATGCCTGGAAAAGACGACGAAAGGATTCAACAGAAACACAGGATCCTCCTACTGACTGAACACTACTTTGAAGCAAGGGAAGTAGTCAGATTTACAGTTAACGACGCTGGAATTCGCGAAGCAAGCAAAACTGATAAACATATAAGGGCAATCCACGATGCCCTGGAAAGTGGAAACAAGGAGATGAAAGGAGTAGCACTTGGAGCATGCGAATGGAAAGAAGGATACCTTTGGTATGAAGGGAAAATCTGGGTCACCGAAGAAGAAGCAATAAGGACAATGATAATACGACACAACCACGATGCACGAACAGCAGGCCATGGAGGAACAAACAAAACTACCACCCTCCTAGCTCGACAATATTACTGGCCAAGGATGCGAGACGATATCAAACGATATGTTAAAAATTGCGATATCTACCAAAGAAAGAAAGCAATCCGGCATGCACCTTACGGATTACTGCAGCCAAACGAAGCACCCCACCAACCATGGAAATCCATTGCAATGGACTTTATCACCGACCTTCCGATATTAGCCGTTTATCACGCCATACTGGTAGTGATCGACCTATTAACGAAAATGTGTCATTTTATACCTTACAACAAAGATATGAATACGAAGGACTTTGTGCAAATATTCCTGAAGGAAATATTTCGCATACATGGACTGCCACAAGATATCATCACAGATCGAGGAACCTTGTTCACATTGGACCTATGGAGAGAAACGACGATATAGTTAGGGATAGAAAGGAGGTTGAGTACCGCTTTCCACCCTCAAACCGATGGATAAACCGAGAGGAAAAATGGCATACTAGAACAATACCTACGAGCCTACATCAACTATCAACAAGACGACTGGGCCGACCTACTACCACTGGCTGAATTTGCATACAACAACGCAAAGCAGGAAACAATAAAGACCACACCATTTTATGCTAATAATGGTCACCACACGCAGCATGAGCCAATTGGCCAAATGATACCGAAAGAAAGGACCGATAAGGAAGAGATGAGTCAGCTGCACAGTATCCTACGTCAGGAAATGGTCAGTAGACATTTACGAGAAAAAGAAAACTACGATCAACACAGAAAACCCAATCCGAATCTCCAGTCAGGAGACATGGTCTGGTTACTGCCAAGGGATATAAGTACCACAAAACTATACAAGAAGCTGGATTACAAGAAAATCAGACCACTCAAGATCCTTACGACGGTGGGCACAAGTGCCTATAAATTGTCCATGCCCCAACAGATGAAGGTCCACAACATCTTCCACATCTCACTTCTCGAACCATATCAGCGCAATCAGTTTCCCTCACAAAAGCAATCACCACCACC
Source organism: Tuber calosporum (assembly GCA_003316355.1). NCBI lineage: Eukaryota > Fungi > Ascomycota > Pezizomycetes > Pezizales > Tuberaceae > Tuber > Tuber calosporum. The sequence goes on along the minus strand of QFET01005382.1, from coordinate 10,150 downwards.
TCCAATCGAGACAGAAGGAGAAAGTGAGTACCTACTCGAAGAAATCATTGATTCACGCATACACCAAAGACGCCTACAATACAGAGCCAAGTGGACCGGCTACTCACCAGACCACGACAAAACTAGGTATACTGCAGAGAACTTCAACAATGCCAGCATCGCCATTGAACGATTCCATCAGCAGTACCCAAGAAAATGCAGAATTGGTTACAGTCAAGATCGAGCCCGAGGAGGAAACGACTTTGGCACCCGGCGACGGTTGGGGTGATAGCCCAAGAGCTATGACACCAACCAGCCCCCCATATGCAACGCAGGAGGAAAGAGAGAAACAGGGGGAACATAACGCTCTTTCATGGACTGGCTGCTCCGATGACTACTGCCAGGTTCATTTAGGCGATAAGGAAGGAAGTAATTGGTTTCCTAAACAACCAAAGATACGCAAACAACAACAACCCCACAAGGAATCGTCCTGGATACGCTGCTTTACGGACAACTGCCGTGTACATCGACACGACAAAATTGATGCCGGGTATTACCCAAGACGCACGAGGGAAGCAGCCCCCCTGAACGAACCGGATGGGCGTATACGGAAGAGGAAGGCCACATGTGAGGACACAGTTGTGGAGAGAGGAGGGCGAAACCAATGAAATGGATGCTAGCCCTGACATGGGATGTCTGGACCGACAAATCGAGGGGAAACGAAACCAACTTGGCAACGCCGAAGCTACAATTCGGAACCAAAGTGAGGATATGCGGACCTAACAGAGGATGATTGCCAAGGGAGATCGAACCATCAGAATGGCAAACCTAACCTTTGAAGAGGTCCGGAAAAGTTGGCAGCACGCCGAACATCAGGTTCGGAAGTTGAAAATGGTATTGCGCAGGTTTGGAGAAAACCTGATGAGGATAGGACATTGAGCCTGATGGGACTCAGACTGATTGGAGAGGAGAGCTAATGTCACGATTGGTGACTAAGCAAGGCAGGATTTCGCATGACTTATTATTATGAGTCATAAGGTTGTTATATTTCACACTATGACTCATTGGGAGTCATGGGGCTTCACGTGATGCACAATAGTGCAAATCATTCTTATATTGTGATTGGTTGATTGTATGCATGACTCACACTTGTGAGTCATAAGATGTAATGAGTTTCGCACATGACTCACATTATGAGTCATGGGTTTCGCACATGGGACCACTTTGGGGCACATGACTAGTTTTACGAGTTATGATTAGATTTGGAACGTTGTGCAGTTGACTCAAAGAGGTCAGCTGAGGGATTTCATACTATGACTCAATACAATTCATCGAGGATAGGTGACTCATAGGTATGAGTCACCAGGGTTAGGGTTGAAGGAAGAGTGCCTATATAAGGACTCTAGGCAGCCTGTATCTAGGACTCTTCACGCAACCATCTAAGTTCTTTCCTATACAATTACTTTACCTCTTTACCTCTCTACTCCTCTATTGGCGATGTGCGATAGGAACCATAGGGTTCGGCTATCCATACAACGTAGGCATAGGCCTAAGAGCAATAGTCGAAACCCGCCTAGTACTACTCGTTGCAATAGTACTCCTACCCTGGTGTCTGAGATTAGTGCCACGTCCCATACCGGACTATAACAGCCACCCGGTTATATTCATCCAACCCTAAGAGAAGTAGTTACCTGTTGCAACTCAGCTTAATGCATAGGATCGTAACACTGGTATTTGTTCACCACTTTAAGTTTATTTAACTATCGGTAATCCATACAGACCATTCTTGACCCATCTAGTTCACGAACAAATAAAATTGGTACACTAAACGATATTTGCTTTCCATGATTTTCCCAAGATCCTGTATTTCTTCAGGTATATGTTTAGCAAGTCTAGCTGGTAGGCAGACATAGGATGAATTGGGCTCTATAGCGGTCCTGCGCCGAATATTAAATGAATCGTTTGGTCAAAGGTCGTTCTTCCCGCCAGTTTCTCGGCTGTTTCCGCAGTAAAAACCGTTTGGATTTCATGGTATACCTGAGGTATTTGCCGCACCGCAGTCACATCTGGTAGCGTAATGGATGCAGCCTCGATTCTCGCAATCTACCAGGCCTCTGTGTCCTGCATCACGGTTTCGTCCCATTAACTGTCCTGTATATGCCTTCATCATTAACATGACTCTGACATTTTTCATTTTCATATATCCATTTGTGCTGATCCTTGATGTACCTTTTTGGATGTTCTGTATGCCACGACCCAATAGGCATAATGAGGTCATATTTGCCTGCATTGGCAATCTCGTATGATATATGAGATCAGTGGGAATTGCTCCCAATTTGTGACAGGATAGTAGATATATAGTATTTTCCCCTCTTTAATTCTGTTGTTCCTTCAAAGGTATAAATGTCTAATCTATCTGTGTGTGTATGGTATAGTAAGTTATCTTTATTAACCAGGAATTGGTTAATTAGGAATATATTAGTTGCAGAGTCTAATAGCACACGAATCTGTATCTGTTCTCGATTAGCTTCAATGCTTGCCCTGCCTTTTGGGAATGAATAATAAGGCCGGGCTGGTCCTTATTTGTTGTTTGATTTGTTATGGACACTTGGGGCCTGTATGGGTCTCTTGTATGACATAATTATCAAGGTGGTAACTAGGGTATTTGTTACCATGCCTGCCTGGTTTCAGCTATTGAAGCCTCCTGAGACAAACTAAAATTATTATCTTTGGTGTAGAGGGCAGCCCCCTACCAGAGGTCTTTACCCCTTACCGAAGGGTTACCATATACCTGCTATAGCCCTGGCACCATCCTTTGCCTAACTGGAGCCTTACTGGTATCATTAAGTGATGGTCAGCTTTCATTTTGCTCAGAGGATTCTTCGCGTATCGCCACGATTACCATATGAGTGTATCATGCCTATCCAGTTTACCTAGCCAGAGTGCAGCAGAGGTACAGCTTTACCTCTGTCCAATTAGCGTGTGAGCTACGTAGCCGGAGTTCCTCATTCTCTTCCGCCTTCATTGTTCTTGATCTCAGTAATCCTGTTCTGTTTATTTAACAATTCCGTTGTTCTGCCGAACTGTTATATATTTTCGTTCCTGGAATGTTTCTCATAGTCCAGCCTAGACTCCTTTCCCCTTGTCATTCTTAATAACTGCCTTGTCCACACTGGTGTGTCCTCTCTTTGTTGGATTGCTGGTAAGTATTTAGAGATTTATAAGGACATGGGTTATATTAACCGTCTTCCGTAGAGACGTCTGATATACACCAAATATTGTGCTCTACTTTCTTCTATTAAGTTTTAGGTTCCAGGAGTTCGTGCCGGACTACCACTAAGTGCCCTCCAAGTATCTCGCTTCTTGCTCGTCTGTCATTTGGAGGTCAGTATTACTCCCATAGGTCACGATTACTTTTCGGGACTCTCACTTGGCTTCAAGTTTTCTACGTTGAAGTACGGAATACCTGCTTGTATGTCCTTGCAGAGCTCGAGCCACCTTATGATTTCGTTTTAGATAATGAGTCCATAACTAACTACCTAGTTGCCGTTGCTGCCATTGCCTGAAAACCTTTTTTAGGTTTCATCCATATCATACAGTTCCCCAATTCTGCATTCGTTAACTTGGTTCTCCCTAGTTAATACTGCGATTAAGCCCTTTTTCGCTGTGGTTCCCTCGGGTCGTCGATATTGTGGTGTGTAATATCCCAGTATTTGTCCTATACCCGATACCTGGGCCAGTTTCATATAGAACCTTCAAGTATCGTTAGCCAAAAAAACGTGTGCATTGATTGACTTTCTTTTCCTCTTTAATTTTGTCCTTAGGGATTCCTTTATGAGCTTCCACCCAATTTGTGTACTCAACCTTTTCTTCAGTGGGTGATTTTTTCCATTTTTAACTTGGTTTTTCAAATTGTATGCTGCTTGTTCTGCTGCAGTGTAGGTTTTTTCGTTTTTCTTTTCGAGCTGAGGTCTTGCTAGGTTGGTATTCCTCCTCTAGTTTTCTTTTCTGCGAGTCACTTTTTCCTTGCTTATTTTTTCTAAACAGCCCTTATTGTTCCTAGAACGATCCTTTCGCCTTGGTAACCTAGCATCCTGCCTTGATCCATTCGTAATCCAAATCATGATTTTCATCTGATAGCTTAGGCATGGTTTCAATGAGAACTCTGTGCTGAATTATGGTTCTCCAAGCGATTCTGGATACTTCTGTCTTGTTGTTATAGTTTTCCATAGTAAGGAGATACTTCTCTATATCCCCTGTGATCCTGAATGTCACAATTTCAATTAAAGCTTTTTGCGCCTTGTACACTACTGAGAATCGTTTAGTAACTTCAGACCTGAATCTCATCTAGAAATCATAACCTTTGTGTTTTGGGAATCTGGTGTCACCAGTTATCATCTTCTAGTAGGTTATCGCGATAGGTGACACCTCGGATCTCATATTTCTTCCCAACCCATACTTGATGTATTCTTCATCATCCTCCCATTGCCATGGGTCTCTCCCAAGGTTGTCATTACAGTTTTGTTACTATACTCGAATGTACAGACTAGGTTTATTACTAAACTTGAATGGTGGATCACCCAGCCAGTGTTCGGTTGTAGATAATGCTTGCTCCCTCTGGTCAAATAATGCATCTCCTTCGGATAGGAACTTTCTTCCCAGCAAAGGTTTTCATGATGGATCACCACCTGGTCTAAAGGCTGTACCTCTGCCTTCTGAGTCTGGGTTATTGTCTACAGGGTTAGAGCATTTACTGGTGGAGGTGCTGGTGGTTCTTTTCCACAATTGTAGTTTCCTTCTCCATGGTCCACTCCTTTTTCCTTGTCCAGAGTGGGACTGAAGCGTAATTCTTCCCTACCTTAAGCTGAGGTCTCTTTTTCCAACCATGGATTTTCAACAGCTGTGGTTCCACTGTTTCCCACACACGCGGTGGATTTCTGGCAACTTGTAGTTGTGTTACTGGCTTGCTTATTAGATCCAACATTTGACTTATTTGCTCTGATGCTACATTCTTCCTATTGTTATTGGCTTGTTAAGGGTAGTGGATTCAAAAGGCAAGCGAATCAGACTAGGCTTAAATCTTTCTTCGTAAACGGAGATAATCTAGGAAGGCCTGTAGGTAGGGATTTTTGAGTAAAAACTTATGATATTGGTAAGATCTCTTCTCGATTGCTTAATGATGGTTAAAGCTCGTGAGGCACTTCGATATTTAAATCCGGCGTCTGAGTGTTCCTGGACTACAACTGGTTTACATATAAACAGATATTTTCTTGCCAACCTTGGTCGCTTAATCCGAGAGCTACCCCACTTTGACCAGGAAACTTTCTCTTGCCCCAAAAAACTAATGGTATGATCAGAGCTCCCGGCATCTCTGTAGGTGTGGACCCACTTAGTCTGCGTTGTCAACCTACTTTCCGCTGTTAAGATATGGCCGCCCATTTTGGAACGTTCCAATAACTTCTTAGAACTCTCTGGGGACAGCTTGGTTGTTTGCCGAGTCTGCTTCGTGCCGTCTTATCTGCCATGCAGCTTGCTTTCTGGATGACAAGTGTTCACGATTGGGTCAATACCTTCTCGTCCTCATTGCCTCTCCTTCTGAATTTGTTCCGATATGTTCGTTGACCTTATAGCCATCACGGGGGCGTCAGTGTACTCTGGGTGTGTATCAGACTAGCCTACTTCAATTGCGCATTCATACCCATCTAGGACTACCTGGGCTCTTTTACCTTCAACTGGGTGTAGCTCTGCGAGTTCTTGACAGAATCGCTTCGTTCCACTTCCCTGACGTAGCCTTAGAGGCCCTCTCATAATACATGCAGACAGCATCCGGACGGACTAACGACGAGGACCTGTAAGGGGTTATGAGATGTGTTCAAATTACGCGTTATTCTTAGTAGAGGAGCAACTGCACAAGGTGCCAGTGTTGACTCCCAGGGCGAACGCCGGGGCCGCATGGGGGTAATTGGCTGTAGAGGTTCAGATTCATACAGTTCCTCCTGAAAAGTCATGTAATTCTAAAGGGAATCATGTGTGCCGGACACGAGATCCCTCCTCTTTGCGGTTTCTCCCGAATAGTTGTTCAAAGGTTGCTCTCTCTTTAGGTACCACATCAAAATTATAATAAAACAAAAATAAAATTTAAAAATAAAACCCAAACTTGAACTATTCAGAAATTTACCAATTTCCCCTCTTGAACTAGACTTGTTAGTGTGACATACCTAACGCGTTTGCCTGGCCACGCTAGGAAAACCTTTTCCTTGTCATTCAAGATCTGCCATGTTTGGCATATCAGTCGGTTCCAACCCCCCAGGCACCGCATATAAGAGATTATTTCACTCTTCACGTTTCTTTTGATTTCCCTTAAAAATCTGAATAGATTTCTTTTTACTCGCGGGAAGGTTGTTCCTTTACTGGTCCATTAGATATTCGATAGGGGTCCAACAATGATATATGAAATATCGCATGGATCTTCCATCCTGGTGATATTTCAAGTTTGTAGGCAGGTCCTCCCCTTTTTTCCCAACCTTAAACGGGCCATACAGCTTTGGGCTAAGCTTCTTCGAGAGTTTTTTAGTGCGTATGTTTTTTGCATTTAACATGACCAGGTCCCCGACCTTGATGTCTGGTTACTTCTTGGCCTTGTGGTTGCAATATTGGCTTATATTTTCCTGTGTTTGTTCCCACGCGTTTTCTAGCTTGCTAGTGTATTGTTGCATCCAGTTTGCGTATAGCTGGGCATCTAGATTTTGGGCTTCACGTTCCGTCATCCATTCGGTTTATGAATCGAATCCATAGTTTGCGTACAAGAGTGACTTGCCATCCGCGTTCATTAACAACTTGTTGTAGGCATGCTCAGGTAGTGGTAACAACTGGTACCAGTCCGTTTGATCATAATTGACAAGGTTTCTGAGGTATCCTTCCAGCACTTGGTTGGTCCTCTCCGTTTGTCCATCAGATAGCGGGTGGTATGCAGTAGACATCAAACGTTATATCACTTAGGTTTTGCATAGGGATTCCTAAAATTCTCCCCAGAACTTTGCATCCAGGTTGGATATAGTTTCCCCTGGAAGTCCATATAGCTTCCAGACTTCCTTCAAGAATACCTTTGCAACCTGTTTTGCAGTTGCATCACTTTCCAGACGTATGAAGTGAGCCATCTTTGTAAACCGATCCACGTAAACCATAATTTGGGTTTTTCCTGGTGATTCTGGTAGTTGTGTGATGAAGGCGGTCGATATGGATGGATGACATAGCTGCGAACCGGACTTCTAGATGCTGCAGCAGAACAAACCGCGTATGTTGTGGAGATTTATTATGTTGACATTTATCGCATGACCGTAAGTAGTCATATCCAGGCTGTCAGTCCTCTCCAGTAAAAGTCTCTGATAACAATTTACAGAGTCTACTCCTGTCCAAAGTGTCCAGCTCCCTTAGAGTCGTGGCAACCTTTGGCTATAGTTGTCTGCAGCAGTTCGTTTTCTGGAATAAATAAGCGATTCTTATAGTATATCAGTCCTTTAGTTACTGCCCAGTGACTTGGTAATGGTTTGCCCTCATTGGTTAAGGTTTCCAATTCTTGCTTACATTCATGCCAGTCTTGATCCTCCTGCCCTGCCTCTTTGATAGTGTATAATAATATCTGGTTATATTTCCTAATATCGACCTTGGACATTATAGCATTAGACTATAGGAGTATCCATTTATCTTATCTTGCTTGATGGTCTATTTCATCTAGACACCCATTTTGGGCCTGGTCCGGTTGCAAATATGTAACCACTACCTGGGTCTTTGTTGCAGCTGATCGTCTGGGTGATACATCCGTGCTTCCAAATTCGACTTTGCCCATTGCAGTTTCTGCTAGTCCGTCAACTTCTATCACTTCAGCCATGTGTATGTTTGAATAAGATCATTTGTGACCTTCGGTCCCCTTTGCGAACCTGGCAATCTTGGTTTCCATGGTTCATTATGATAACCTTGACTTCTCCGGTATAATCAGTGTCGCTTACTCCTCCGCCAATGCTGATCCCAAATTTGGCAGCCATTCCACTGCGTGGTGCCAACCATGCGTTTGTTCCCTTTTGTAATCCGACGGAAATTCCAGTTTCCACCAACCTTGGTCCTTTAGATGGAATTATAAAGTCCTCTAGTGCGTACAGGTCGTGTCCGGCTACTTGTCATGACCCTTTCGTAGGCATTCGTGCTTTTGTAGTTAGCAATTTTATTCGCAAGGAATCAGTAGACTCTGTGCCCTTTATTCTTACCTCCCTTTCTGCCTGATTTAAGTGTACCATTGTGATTTGAAAGTGAGAAGTCTTGAGTAATGACAGTTCGCTATGGGGGGCTCCCTCCTCTGGACGGTACTCCAGCCGTCGGCTTTGTGCATCTGGCTTTCTGCCTCTTTTTCAAGGTCGGTAGACAAGCGCCTATTTGTAGTTCGCTAGTTGCTGAGCCTATCATATCTGCCGTGGATTCCATACCTTAGTTGTAAGGAAGTTCTGTAGCTTCTGGTGATCAGTATAGATCGTCACTGGTTTTTCTTTGCCGAGCAGGTACTGTTTCCACTCTTCAAATGCTTCCAGAATCGCCAATAGTTCCTTATCATGAATCTCATAATTTCACTTTGCTGGGCTCAGCCTCCATGAGTGGAAACCCAGTGGATGTCGATTTTTATCTTTAAACTGTGAGAGGACGCATCTTAGAGCAAAATCACAGGCATCGGTTTCCACAATTGTTTCTCCGTTCGGGTAGAAATGACTGAGTATAGGGGCGGAGATGAATCTTTTCTTAAGTTCTTCAAATGCCCCATCTTATTCCGGCCCCAAGCTGAATTTTCTGGGGTTGCCCTTCAACGTTTCTATTATTTGTTGGCAGATTTTGGAGAAATCCTTAAAGAAAAGTCCATAAAATTTGGCAAAGGCAATGAATATTTACACCTCCTTGACCATACTTGGTGTCTTGCAATTTTTTATGCTCAGGACCTTTCTTTCACTGATGGTGACTCCATCAATTGCCACAATATAACCCAAAAACTGCTCTGTTTTTAAGTGGAAAACCGCCTTGGTAGTTGATACCGCTAGATCATATCCTTCCAAGCGACAGAGGACCTTTCTGACCAGATCAAGGTGTTCTTCCTTTGTCTTGAAATAAATTTGGATATCGTCCAGGTATAACACTACTGCATGATCTAAATATTGAGGAATGAATTTTGTTCATCACGGCCGGGAATGTGGCAGGCGCGTTAACCAGCCAGAATGGAATTACTTTGTTTTCAATATGGCCGTATCGGGTCTGGAATGCTGTTTTCCACCCATCACCTTCCTTTATTCTTTGGAGGTGATAGCAGTCTTTTAAGTTGAGTTTGGAGAATATTTGGGCCCCAGCCACTCTGTCGTGGAGCTCGCTCATTAGGGGTAGGGGATATTTGTTGCCCACCATTAGCTTTTCAACTGTTGGTAGTCCAAACATAGCCTCATTGAAATGTTAGGTTTAGGGACAAATAAAATTGGAGACCCAGTAGGAGATTTGTTTTCCATGATTTTCCATATCTCCCGCATTTTCTGCTGATATTTGCTAAACAACTCCAGCTGCTGGACTGAAATAGGATATATCGGGCCCCAGGGCGGTACTGCTTCTGGTATCATGTCAATAGCGTGGTCAAAAGTTCTTCTTCGCGCTAGTTTTTCAGCCGTTTCTAGTGCAAAAACCTACTTGAATTCATGCTATTCCTGTGGTATTTACTGGATCTTCTGTTAGGCACATAACTCCCACAAGGGCCCAGAGGTGCAGTTTGAGACCTCTGGGCTTGAAACTCCACAGACTAATAACCCCTCCGGCCCCGACGTTGGCCCCGGACGACAGCACTGGCGCCTTGTGCAGTTGCTCACAATCATAGAAAGAAGAAATATTGGAGCACCTCTCGTAACACCGTATACGTCGTCGCCGTCCGTCCAACCGAATCCTGTCCGCAGGGTATATAAGAGGGCATCTCTGGCTACGCCTGGGAAAATGAACCAAGCGATTTCGTTAAGAACTCGCAGAGTTACACCCCGTTGAAGCCAAGAGACCAAAACAACCTCTGGAACCCTAGGAGGGAGTGGTATTCGGCCTATTCTGCAGAGAATAGTACCGAACCCCAAATGAATGCCTATCATAGGCAAGAAAGCCTATCGGA